>JAODTV010000019.1:27055765-27069311 GCA_025399955.1 Galeichthys feliceps
ACATTAAAGGTGGGAAAAGTTTTGAAATTATTTATCGTGGTCTCATTTTTTTACATCAGAAAAACCTATAATTTTAATGGGATGTGTCCACTTTATTAGGAAGTTAATATGGTGTTCTACTGATGTGACCCAACCACCTCAAGGTTTAATGTTTTGTGCATGCTGAGATGCTTCTGTTCTTTATGGCTGTAAGTAGTGATTATATGAGTTACTATATCCTTCCTGGCAGCTCAAACCAATCTGGCCATTTTCCTCTGACCTCTCTCATCAATAAGGCATTTCCACCTGTAGATCTGTCACACACGCAAAGTTTTTTGTATTTCGCACCATTCTGTGTAAGCTCTAGAGACTGTTGTGAAAATCCCAGGAGATCAGCAGTTTCTGAAATACTCAAACCAGTCCATCTGGCATCAACACCCATGCCATAGTGAAAGTCACAGAGATCACAATTTTTCTTCATTCTGATGTTTGGTGTGAAGATTAACTGAAGCTCTTGTCCTGTATCTGCATGATTGGCTGATTAGATAACTGTATGAATGTGCAGCTGTCCAGGTGTTCGTCATAAAGTGGACAGCGAATGTTTATACAGGTCACATTCTTAACCTCCAATTCCCTGGTACATTCTCTAAAAACCTTCTGAGCCTTGAACCAAGGTCAGTTTATAGATAAAACTGTCCAGATACTGTGTTTATCTTCACCTTCTGCACATAACGATAAGTCTGTTGAAACTCAGATAAGAACATTGGATTAACTATGTAGATTTCTACAAAAACACTTTTAGTGCCAGCTATAATTGATACAATTCTTCTTGTCCACTGGTCTCTAAGTCTGTAGCATATTCACACCCAAGTGAAATAACTAAGAGTTTAGTTCTTATGCACTACATGACACACTTTAGGCATAAAATGGAATAGCACACGTAACTCTAGAGAAAAGAAATGTTCCTCAGTCTCTGAAATGTTAGTGAAATTGACAGTTTCTTTCTTCTGGCCTGAGGTCCCCAGTACTTTACCTCATTGACTTCTTGTTGCTTCTTTTCCTCACCTGGTTTGTTAACCAATTACATGTGTGTCCTTACACTTTACTGCAGCAGCTGTTTCCTTGCAGCTTAAATTGCATCTCTAAGCTGAAAATGGTATGTTTGCTGAGCATCACTACTCAGGTATATACCAGAAGTATGCAAGTCAATTGTCTCTGGCAAGGATATTGGTCTGCCAGTGATGTCACATCGGCTAACCTCAGTGTCTTTGAGTGGTTTTGATGCCGCAAAGCACAACATGCCATAGGAGACTCTCCTGGTGCATTTTGAACAGCCTCTCTTTGATGGTATGGACATGTCCATTCCTCTCCCACAAACATTCTTGCAGTATAAGCAGCTGTGCCTCGCTTGGTTGGGGAACCTTCCCCCTACGCTGAGAATTTTCAGCCGTGTGATTTTGACAGTGTGATGTAGTCCATCTGAAGATTTCTGAAAGGGCCTAGAGGGAGGTGCTTTAGTTTTCATCACCGGTGTCTTGGTTCTTCCCCCTGCATTATTTCTCAGACAAATGGTGCACCTTTTTGTCCCATACTCCACTTCTTTCCAGAATGCTCAATTCCACCAGGTAGATTTGAATTGGTGTATCATCTTTTCCACCCCAGTGTGCGTCCTAAAAAGCACATCTTGAAATAGCAGCAGCTTTGCAGGAGTTAAAACCTTGTCTCTTTTTTCTTTCATAGCCTATGGTCATGGAGCTTTGCACCATTCTCCATCCAGGACCATACATCCCTCTTGTAGTTCCTTGATATCAGTCAGGTCTTACACTTTCAAGTTTGGTTTTGTTCATAAAGTGTTTGACGCTTTGTTAAGCCATTTCCTTCATGGCCCTCTCTGCTAGAGAGCATTTCCTTTTGCTTCTTCCTTGCTTTGTTTCATGTGTGTGCACTTTAGTGTTGGTGTTTTGGTTATCGTTTTAAACCTGCTACACACATAACCTGGTTTAAATAAGTTTAATCTAAAGCTCAATAACTCAAGTATAAATGTCAAACAAAATTGAATGCGTCAACTTTTAATAAAAATACAGAGTGCTCTTTACATGATAGTTTTTTTTTTAATGCAAGATGATACTTCTTTTTTCACTTCTCTGTGGGGTCAATGTGGAGAGGTTCAGCCAATAGAGTCCAAGGGTCCAACAGTGTTAGCTTGGTGGTGTTGGGCTCAAACCCCGACCCTCTGATCAATAACCCAGAGCTTTAAATCGCAGACCACTGCCCTCACCTTAAGGCAAGATACTCCAAGTGAATAAATAGATATCACAGCCAATCGTCGACAGTTGATTGCTGATCGTCGAAGTATTTTTATATTGCAGCATATTAAAGAAACTGACCTAAAAAGAGTTTGTGTCAGAAAATGTAAAGTTCTCTCGGTTACAAAGCATTGACATCAGAGACACCTTCCATTATTAATAATAATGATGATGATTAAATAAATACTTAACTGTCTCCCTCAAGAAATCCTCAACATATGAAATGGTTTTGTTTTTATTTAACTTTTTTTAAATTAGATGATTAGACTTGGACAAAGGGGAGCTGTTACGATAGAAACAAACATGCCATTTGTCTTGCAGCTAGATCTAGTGTCAGAGCTGCTGTTATAGAAAAATAAAACACCTTCTGACCAATCAGAATTGAGAATTCAATAGCTCTGTAGTATAATAATAAATAAACAACAACAATAATAATAATAATAATAATAATAATAGTTAAATGACCACCAGGGGGTAGTGTTTCTTTGATAAGCAACCCTACTGCAGTAAACAAGACCAATGCAAGAGGAAGCAGAGAGTTCCTCATGAACAATAAGTCGATAAAAATGTATTTCATTCGAGCATGTCTAGACAACTGTGCTGAAACAATGAAGTAGGGACAGGATGCTCAGTGTTGAAAAATAATAATTGCCTTTATTGTACTACCAGTGGTTTACAGGTTGTCAGCTGCTTGCACTGATGAATTAGCCAAGTGGTACAAAAGGACAAGTGTCTTTCCTTTTGTATTACAAATAGACCACATGAAAACAATACAGTAATGGATAACCTGGTATATGACTGACCACTTTTGTGATTTTAATGAATTATTGTAAACATACAAAAATAGCCTTACATTCCTTCACGCTTTGCTAACCATGCTCATAACAGAATATTGCAGAATGAAATTAATTAATAATCTACACCATGGAAACACACTCAAAATCATTTTAACAAACATTTTTACTAATATAATAAGTTAGATGCTGGCACGGTTTACTGTGTTTAAGAAAAGAAAAGAAAAGAAAAGAAAAGAAAAGAAAAAAGTCTGTGTCCCAAAGCCCATTAACTGGAATATCACAATAGCATGCCACTTGCATGTTTGTATGTCTTATCGTATTTAGTAGAGTAGTATAACTTTTGGTATGTACCCACATTCTTGGAGTTGGTCTTCTGTGCTCAAATGGGATCACACACCCTAGATTTTGGCTCAGATTGACATGGTCACGAGGAGCACTGAGACCTGTTCAAAATACCAGCAAATGAAAATCACCAGGCTGTGAGAAAAAGGCATCCTGATGGAGGATTATGACCTTACAGGAAACCCAGAGACAGGATTGTACTGGAGCAATCCGTTACGACTCCCTTAACGCTTGACACAGTGTAATTTATGCATTCGACTGACTGAGAAACTTCAACATTTTGAAAAATGATATAAATAATAAGATACAGCACAAAAAAAAAAAAGAAAAAAAAAAAAAAAGAAGAAGAGGCCAAATGGTCAGGCTATAGGACAGACGGTCAGGTGTACATTTCATCTAAAGATGACGTAAGAAACAAATACATGATGCATCTGAAATTTCTGGTCAATTTTCATATTTATAAATCGCTAAATCCCATGATCAACCCTCAACCCACAGTCCAGGTATAAGAAAGAAGTCAGACATTCTTTTGCTCATCAAGCACTACTTAAGATATATTTTCCACAATTTGGAAGAACCAAGTATGGCAGTTGCATGGTGTTTCCCAAAACCCGAGGCTCTCTACATTTTTGTTCCCTTCCAGCTCAAAAGGTGTCAAAATCAAGCAATCAAGTGCACCAAACACATGGAACGATGTGCCTGCGGCTGGTTAGGAGCAAAAACATGGATCACTTGGAGTCCCCGAGGATTCCTGTGCTGGATAAACTTTGAGGTTAAGAGATAAAAGGAGAGCATTGATACACAGACACGAGCTCATTCTGCAAAACACATGATCGACTTTACATTTACTGATCGATTCAATTCATGATTCCTTCTCTGGATAAACAACAGCAGATGGAACTCTTTAAAACTAACGTCCCTGCACAATCTCATTTATTTACAAGTGTAATATTTTATTTACAGATTTAAAAACATTAAACGTGTCTTGTTTAACAATGCGTCATGGCCATTGTTATTGTACCAGCTAAAAAACAGGGACTGTACTTTTGTGAATAAACTACAGGCCAAAATGTTTGATAGTAGTAGACAAATTGATAATCCCCTAACCCACCCCCTCTGCCCAGGATCAAATTTAAATAATAATAATAATATTTCTCGTGAAAATTCCACTATCATTTTAAAATGACATTTTAAGAAGTAAAAACAGATAGAAAGAAACAGAACCAATAACAGCAGTAGAGAAAAAAATATTACTCAGTAATACTCTACATTCTCAGTGTCCATAGTGGAGGCGTGTGTGTGTTTCTTTTTCCTGCACCTGTAAATAGTCTCTGGTAATCAGGAAACCAGTACTGAATTATGGCACAGGCACTTTAAAGGAGCAATATAGCCAAACTATTCTAATGTCACTCAACCATGAATGGAACCCGGTAGCCACCAATTAGCACAGTCTATCTGCATGATGCTAATTCAAGGCTACAGCTTCCATTCATGATGGACGTTAACAGTATTTGGTCAGACTGTTCCTTTAAATGTCATGCTGTTTGTGGTTTTTTTTCTGTTTAAAGGTGGTTATGAGGCAGCTTCTGTCACTCCAGTAGGTGATGAAGGACAGACTCATGACTCCATCTCGTCTCCATCAAACACGGGGGGCTCAAAGCTCAGGACTTCCTCATACGTCAGCCCTGGGAATAGAGAAACATTGCTCCTATAAAATCCTAATGGAAATTCACTTTGTACACTCTGTCCCTATAAACCAGTACTGCATTTAATTTCAGGTCTATTTAACAGTTATTCCACAAAATCTAGTCGTACATGAGCTGATAGCTGATGAGGTGCATAGCGCTGAGTTGGCTATAAGCCATGTACGATGAGATTGAGTGGAATAACTGTTTTAGTCTAACCACATTCACTGGATTTTGAGAAACGGAGCATTTTTATTTTTAGCAAATTTGATAAATAAAAACTTTACACAAAACGTCCAATAAAATAATTTCCGATTACAATGTAAACAAACCGGCGAAATGACAGGAGCAATTTGTGGCCAAGCCTCTATCCCTGAGTAGCGGTGGCCAGGACTGATGTGTGTACCAAATTTCATGAGTTTTCGTCCATGGGAACCACCTCAAAAATGGCCAAGTCTTGAAGAAGAAGAAGAATCCTTAGGAAAACAATAGGGCCTTGCACCTTGGTGCAGCGCCCTGCAGTGGACACCAGAGGCTGCGCACCTCCGGTGCTCAGGCCCTGAAACTTTTATTTATATATCACCTTTCAAGGAACCCAAGGACGCTTTACATAGTGAAACAAAAATTAAAAACAGAAAGCCTGAGCAAACAAGTGAGTTTTTAGGTGTTTTTTGAAGGAACGAAGGGAAGGAGCACTGCGGATCACCAGAGGGAGAGAGTTCCAGAGAGTGGGGGCAGCTACACTGAAGGCTCTCTCCCCAAATGTCCGCAGTCTGGTGTGGGGGATAAGGAACATACCCTTATCAGTGGGCCGCAGAGTCCGGGATGGGGTGTAGTGGTGTAAGAGGTCCAACAAAAACTTGTGTCCATAGTAATGACATACTCTAGAGATGCAGTGGATTACAAAACGGTGGAGTATTCCTCGTGCCTTTAAAATACCTTTAATGCTAGGAACAATCCTTCTATGGTGAATAAATTTGTCTTTTTATCCATATTCCAGTATTTTCTACCAAAGAGTTATACGACACTTAAAATGAACTTTTTTATATTATCTGAAGATGTAAGCAGATAATGTGATATTTAACAATTATTCACCGATATTCACTGAGCCTGAAGTGGATAATTATTTTAGTATAAATACACAGGTGACTATTTAAAAAAAAAAAAAATAATAAAAATAAAAATAAAAAATCATATTAAAAAAGTTATTTATTTCAAACTTCAAAAGCGGCATGGCTTGTGTCACTTATCTACGCTGAATCACATAAAATACTTTGTTTTGAAATAGATAAAATAAATCACAATTCCACCTTACCTTTGAATATTTTTAGACCAAACTTTGTAACATCTTTAGTGCTTTTAGGAACAGCATTTTATTTCACAATTTGTAATTCTTCCTCACTTACGGTGAGTTACTCGAGGTGGTTATCGAGAAATAGTCCGAATTTCTCGACCAATCAGCGTGCATGATTTTCTATAATTACCTCCGTATTTATACTCAAGAGCAAGTACCATGATATTAGGTTGGACAGTTTTCTTTGCTCCAACGCCTAGTCCTGACCAGGTTACAAAACCACTGCTAGCCTTAAACATCAGTCAGAAATTACAAAATCTATTATCACTGATCAATTACAGATCCAATTCCTCCACCTTATTTGATCATCTGCTTACTTTTCCACTCCTCGATGTCCAGCTCTCGGCTCTCGAAGCTCTGGTCGTACGGCTCGGCCTCAGGCTCATCATCCGGATCGTGGTACTGTGCGAAGTACGAGTGGGCCAGTGCCTCCGAGGCCGTGATCCGTGTATCCGTGTCCAAAACCAACATCTTCTCCAGCAGGTCCACGGCTGAGAGAAAGCAGAAACATCATGGTGATTTGTCTTTCAGTTTGCTTTCAGTCTAGCAGGCTGTGTTGAGTTTGTATTAAGTTTCAAAACAAAATTAACAGGAAATAAAAGAAGTTCTAATACCTAATGGGTTGGCACCAATGAATACATCTGCAAAGTTCCTCTTTGGCATGTGTGCCAAAGAATTTATGTAGTTTCTGGCCTGTTGAAAAAGACGACAAGATACAAGAGTTGTCTCAGACCATCAGATCTAGAAAAGATAAGAACGTTGGCTTGAAGCAGAAATTAGCACAACTTCAAAGCACAGACAAGTGTCTCTACTGGAAATGAATTCATGTGAAAATTATTTAAAGGAAAAAATATAACTGGAAATAATTTTGACCTTATTTTTTTCTTTTTGCCAACTTGAACCCACAGTGCTTCATAACTACTTCTTAGCACACATGAATATTCAGTGATTCGCCACTGAACACCAGTCATGCTAAGAAGATAAGCAGCATAAACAGTGCGCACTTGTGCTTTACACCCAGTGTTAACGCGAAGCTTTGGCAAACACTCCACTGAAAGTCTGCTAAGAACTGGGTCAGAGCTGCATCTCAGACAAAAAGCAGGCAGAAGGCAGCAGAGAGGGGGTTGGGGTGAGTAGAGGATAAAGGATGAACCGAGATAAATATCCCTCTAAAAAACAAAACTTTCTACGATAACAAAAGATCAGCACAGCACGCTAACAAACAACGTATCATATCTGATATAGTGGTGCAGTTACATGTTTAAAAGCAATACCTCACCAGTTAGCATTATAACCATGCTGAAGAGACATTTATACTTTTTTTTTTTGTTTTGTTTTGTTTCTTTGCTCGCCAAAGTAGCATTACTGGGTAAGGTAAGCATCTAGGTAATCACTGACTAGAATTATTATAATTATTATTATTATTATTATTATTATATCATCCCATGCTAAATAGCAGTCACTTCTTTTTAAACACTGCTAGCCATAGTATTGTCAGAGGAGTCATTTGTTTAAGAATCTGTGCAAAATTGCTAACCTCTTGGGGACCAGGTAGCATTACAAAATGATAAATAGTCAGCTTTAACATGGGGGAAGACATAGCCTAAAGGTTAGAGAAGTAGCTTTGGGACCAAAAGGTCGCTGGTTCGATTCCCTGGACCAGCAGGAATGGTTGAAGTGCCCTTGAGCAAGGCACCTAACCCCCAACTGCTCCCCAGGCTGCGCTGGGTATGTTGTATGTCGCTCTGGATAAGAGTGTTTGCTAAATGCCATTACTGTAATGTAATCACTACTGTTCACAGAGACACGCTGCATGTTTTTTGATTATTGGGATATTTGCCTCAAAGTATTTTAGGATTT
Source organism: Galeichthys feliceps (assembly GCA_025399955.1). NCBI lineage: Eukaryota > Metazoa > Chordata > Actinopteri > Siluriformes > Ariidae > Galeichthys > Galeichthys feliceps. The sequence continues at coordinate 27,064,089 of JAODTV010000019.1, forward strand.
TCCAATATTTTGCCGTGGTGTGAGAATGCAAGGCTGTCCACCAACAGTCAGTCATAGGATAAAGAATGGATTAGTCAGAAAAAAAACAAACACTATCCATCACCCTGAAAACATCCCAACACTGAAGCATGGTGGTGGTAGCATCATGTTCAGCGTTACTCTTGGCCTTATGGTTGCTTCTTTGACCAATTCCCTGTTTACCTTGAGACCGAGTTTTGGTGAATGGCCTCCTCTGACAGAGGCCGTCTCATATTCTTCTGATATTTTAAATAATGGCTTTTTAAATGATGATCTGTAAGAGGTTTTGGATTTTTTTTTGTAATGTATCCAAACCCTGACTGATACTTTTCCAGAACTTGTTTTGATAGCTCCTTTGTCTCCATGATGCAATAATAAGTGTAATTATATAAAAGTTTACAATTTTTCTTGTAAATAATTTTATATAAACTATACTGCCCCCCCCATTATGACTGGCTATTTTGTGTAGTTGAATGACACATAATCCCATACAAGCCACTGTACATGTGCCTTTGATTATCCGTTTGTTTTGTATAAGGGATACACAGGATGACATTGATTTTTAATATTGTTGGTTTGTAGTGCGTATTTTTCACAGCTTTTCTGTCAGTAAGGAGGAACATGTTCCTCACTCTATTTCTGCTTACCTTATGCCAGGTTTACTTTAAAAGAAAAAAAAAAAAAGTGTACCACTCTGAACTGATGGGATTATGAGCACTGTTATGGCCCTAATAGACAGCGGTGCTTCTTGCTCACCTCGTGGCTGGGCATCCTGCTTATTAGTGAGGCTGGAGGAGTTCCAGTCAGGCGCATTATCTGCTGGAGCTGGTTTATATCTTAGGCACCCAGGTCAAGGGGCTTACAATAGCAATGCAAGTGAGACACTATCCATGGCAAAACACGATGTATGCATTTGTGTGCTTTATGCCAAGTTGAGGACAAAAGACCCTTTTGCACCATTTTTCGATATGGATGTGAAATTTAACACACATGCACACACAAACAACCATTTGGTTGGTGGAAAACAATAAAGGATGATATGTGACACAGACAAGAAACAGTGAAGGATAGTGCAGATCAGCACACACAAGAACATTAACCTCTTAAGCTCAATCACATTTCCAAACCCTAAGGCAGGGTTGTCAGGGCAGACAACGGCAACCCATGCCCACATGTGTCAGTATGGCAGCACATTACCCAGCAATTAGATGACCCAACCACCCAAGAGACAACAGTGATTCATGCTCAGGGGGGGGAAAAAAAGAGGGGAAAGTCGATGCTGCAAAAGCACTGGGTGAAGCGTGGCTGGCTGGAGCGAAAGCAACACAGTGGGAGCGAAACGCCAGGGAAAAGACGTGTCACACTCAGGCATAACTGAAAACTCACAGACTCCGAAGATATTTTCATCAAGAGCTCGGGCCCTGGGGTTCCGACGAGCAGCATGATAAGCTTCAACTGATCAATATCTTTAAAGAGCAACATAAAGGAAAAAAAAAAAAATGCAGGGATGGCTATGGAGGAGGGGCTGCAGAAACACAACTGAATGAAGGATAAACTCAAAAATGTATTCTTTGACATGCACTGCAAAATAGGAAACTGAAAAATGACCATTTTGAATAATGAAGACAAATAAGAATTTCTACCAACAACATACAAGCTGTATGTCATGGTGTAATATTATAACCTATAATCCACAGGATTGTGGTGAACAACAAAGCAAGACCAAAGCCAACATGTTTTGCATTGGTGGGTTAATCCAAAATTACATGAACACGTTAGTGTGACTCCACAGTCACGGAGTTATCAGAACCCTGATGTGCATGACAAGCAGACGTGTGTGAAACACAACAATAGAAAGAAGAAGTCACTTCAGAACAGCAGTGACGCAAGGCAGTGATCATGTGTAGCACATGATGTGAGTAATATTAGGGCTGAACATCAGAGAATGTCAGAAGCAACATTTCCTGAAGCGTTCCTTAGAAGCAGGTGCTCTGGTGGAGAGGATATGATTAGCAATGTCTGTTTAAGAACAAGGAGAGGAAAAAGGAAAAAAAGTGATAAACAGTGGATGAATGATGAAACGGAGTGGATAATTAGACATGCACACAATTAGTCTCTATACCAAGTAAAGACAAAATGCAAACAAATGGCCAAAATGAGGGAAAAACAAATATATATTCTGAAAGTTCTGACTGGACTTTCGTACTGTGTGTCCTGTTTCAAATCCATGGAAATGGCAGGTAATTCATGGAATTAGGTTTAAGTGCATCGTCTATGTGTTTACAGCACATAGCCGCCAATCACGAAGGTGTCTCACACACACACGCATGCACGCACGCACGCACGCGGCCCAAAATGCAAATAAAAAACACCTGTTTAAAGTAATTGAGTGCATACATGGGCTCAGGACTAGGAACGTTCTCCTGCATGGTCTGACATGCGTAATATATTACATCAACCAAAAAAATTTTTTTTAAAAAGCCCAGGCTCCTGTTGGGTGTTGGTTTTTGTATCTGTTCCAAAAGCCAGATGCATATTAGAAGGAGCTTAATGCTGCGTGTTGATACTCCTGGCATGGCATGTGTGGACTAGTTTCGAGGTAAGCCTGGGAGTGTGTGCACAAAAATACAAGCAAAGTACACACTGTTGTAAAGAGAAACAGGCCCGGTGAGTTATTGCAAGGAATTGTGGTTGCTTTCTCACTATTCCCTCTGGGCAAAGAGGGAGTGACAGAGGGGTTGTGGTAAATTTTCAAGCAGCCCCTTGAAACAGAACTGCAGGCATCTGTTTTATTAGATTCCTCTAAACTGTGTTCTACTTAAAAAAAAAAAAAAAAAAAAAACTGATCTTGGCAGCATTTATATGGAGGGAGAAACAGAAGCCCTCATCTGTGCAAGTGAAGTCTTGGCAATCAAAAGATCAATTAACACCTCAATAGCAGCTTTTCCCGAAAGCAGACAGGTTTTAAAGGGGGGAGGGGGGTGTAGAAGGGAAAGGATACGATCCGAGCCAGGAAACAGAGTCCGTCCAGTGAGAAGCTCAGCCATGATGCAGCCAACAGACCAGATGTCCACTGCAACACACCATAAAGACAAGCACAATCATTTATACCACCAGCAACACTCAAGACTTCCACTGTATTTGGGCTGAGCCTGTGATGGACAGAGTAACAATAACTTTTTTTTTTTTTTTTTTTTTTAAACTGAAGAATGATATCAGCCCTAAAATCGAACCCTGATACTCCCTATTATATCACTGTAGATTTCTTTGGCCCAATAAAAATAAACAGAAAGCCTGAAACCTGTCATGTTGTAGTGCATCCAGTTGAGCATGATCTCAGGCGCACGATACCATCGCGTGGCCACATAGCCCGTCATCTCATCGTCTGTATGTCTCGCCAGGCCAAAGTCCAGGATCTGAGCATGAAATGCAAAGGAAGTGAATCAGCCATAAAACAGCATGGACTTCTCAACACATTTAATTAGATTTCATCTTGCCATCTGTTTGTTGCGGTATAAACTCAGTGCTGGTGATCACAGGTTAGTGGTTACACAACAAACAATAATAAGTAAAGCATGGTGAGATAACACATGCCTACTGACCTTAAGCTCACAGTCTTCATTTACAGCCAAGTTACTGGGCTTCAGGTCCTGCAATGAAATACAAGAGAAAAACATTACTGTCTCTACTTCCCTAACAGCAAAAAGAACGATGCCAGCTGATGGGATCTAAATAGGGTGGCTGTAAATACCATACTTATAGATCATAAAGCCTTGTTTACAGAATCAGTGATGCGAGAAGCAATTCACCAACCCAGTGCACCTGTCCGTGGCATGACCGGCAATAAAATCACTACACCGAAATAATGACAAAAGCCAACAAGGCCCCAGGTTGTGAAGTGAATATTACATTGAGCATGCAGCCCTCAGGAACAATATGTGCTTTTAATGATGATCACAAAATAAGAACAGAAACAAAGGGACCATGAGAGAGAGAGAGAGAAAAAAAACCAGAAGTGTTCACTTACTCGATGGATGATGTCTGCCGAATGAATGTACTGAAAGGAAAAAAAATACAAAACCAGTGAACTACTGAGAAGTGACGAGTTCAGATGTTGTCAGAAGGTTCTCTGCTAATAACTAAGGTCATAAGCTCAAATCCCAGCCTTACTTGAACCTCGGATAAATTCATCACTTCTAGGTCGTTATGGAGACGGTGGAAAGGTAGTTAATTATACATTAAAGTGAACAGAAAAACTCTAATATATGCCAATATTTTGAATGCAATTTAGAAGTTATGCAAAATCGGCTGTGTTTGATTCGGACTAAATGCGTCCCGATTACACCTTATCTTCGTAAAATAGAATAATACAATCAGGAAATTGATTTCTGTTTGGTTTGAGTTGACAGACAGACTAAACAATATCCCGGCACTGGAAATAGCTTTTCATCTTCATTCATCATAAGCAGAATGCACTATTGTGTGTCACCGGGGTGGAATTAAAACTCATTTAAGGTACAATTATGATCCCTAAGGTCTAACAGTGTACTGAAATATACAATACACTGAATTTACCAATATTTATGCAATACGTGAGAATTTAATTTCTAATAAGACAATATTCTGATACGTCAGTGGAAACAGCCTCTGCGAGTTCTATATTAGTATTTGAGTGAAATTTTGCACTGAAGTGAAGCTGTATGAATTAGCCCATGCCCCAGATAAGTGCTGGCTTATGGCTGTTCACAGGAAGCATGTTTTTGGCTGTTTTTTGCACTAGTTAAACTTTAGCTGATCTGTAAAAGTGCTTTGGGTATAATATATTTATGCTTAAATGAAATAGTAAAGCTAAAGACTCCGATGTTAGTAACCAATAGGGATAAACAATAGACAAAATAAGAACAGACTGTTGTATTGAGACTGAAATATACCTTACAATACTGTACATCATAACACACTCAACACTTAATGTCATTGTTAATTGTGTTGCATCATGTGAGGGGGGAAAAAAAATGTAAAAAATTGAGAAACATCCAACCAAGGAGATGGGTCACTTCACCGGGTTGGGAAACCGTGAAATTGCTGTATGGTAGTGATATTTAAATTGATTTTTCTCGGTCCTACGTGTATTTTTCATGCCAAGTTTAAGCTGACCTGGAAGGGACAAACATAAGCTTCAAAACAAGACCGAATTTGTGGTCACCC
>JAODTV010000019.1:27824597-27839808 GCA_025399955.1 Galeichthys feliceps
ATTGGTTTTTTTTTTTTTTTTTTTTTTTTTTTTTGGAAAATATTTCTGGTATTGGTGCTGACAATCTTGACGACATATATGATTATTTTAAGGACCTCCCGAAAGAACCTTGAGAGGCCACAGTGTTCAAACACTGACCTGATTTAATAATTGGCTTGTAGAGAAACAAAAAAGGTGAAGAGTTGGATGCTGTTGTGAATTAAAATACTGTAGTCAGGGAAGACCCGACTTCTAAAGTCTCACTGATGGTCATCACTCGACTGAATCAAACCTTCTAGTTGTAGCTATATAACCACTTCCTGAAGTGGGTATGCAGTCATTTTAAAGTCTCTCATTTACATAAAGATTGAGGTTTTAGTGACTGCACGTGACTCTTGTAGAAGTTGGTGCTTAATAGTCGCAAACTTGCAACGGTTGTATTCTGTAATGTGACATTTACAGCATGCTAAAAGCCCCATATCAGGAGCAGTAATGCTGTCGTCTTATACATTTTGATAAGCTCATTTTTGAAAGCGTTTCTTTAAGTGATAAAAGTTGCACTGATTTGATTGGGGCTTTAATAGTTCCCACAGCCTGATCGGTCTGACCAACGTGAGTTTTCAGCAGGTGATGGCGACTGCAGAGGAATCCTCTCTCCCGAAGTGCATCGGTCCCGGCTGTGAGAGGGACGCTCTGCCTGACTCGGTCTATTGTGGTAATGACTGCATCCTCAAGCATGCTGCTGCTGCCATGAAGACCATCACTACTGACAGCAAGGAGACTAAACCCAAGGACAAGCCCAAGCCAAAAGTCCTGAAAAAGCCTCCAGTCCTATCTACAGTTAAGGTATTATTTCAGGACCGGTGCATTAAGAGAGGTTTTAAAGCATTAGTGTATATATTTTTAATGCATGGTAAATTTAATTAAATGTCAACCATTCACATAAACTGATGCTACGATGAATGAAAAAATGGTAAAGGTGGTTTTCTTAGGACACTGTTAAAAGAGACGTGTAGTATCTGCTTTTCCTTTTGTGTACTTTTTTTTTTTAAATTGTGTGGGTTCCATATATGCCTATAGTGATGGTTTCTGAAATACTAACATTGGTTAGTATTGCATACCCATAAAAATGAAACGTGGAACCTGAACTATTTAAGAGCTGTTAAGTCTTGTTTATTCATGTTAATTTTATGCTTGTTTCTTTTGAAGAGTTCGGTTCCCGAGCGAAGGAGCAGCCGGAGGTCCGCCGACTCGTCCAGTAAAGCTCAGGAGGAGTCCGTGGATTCAGAAGGCCACGAAGATGAAGAGGAGGACGAAGAAGACCGAGTTGCAGAGGAGCATCCGCCACCCCCAGCCATGTCGTCCTGGTCCAGCGACCATAATTACATTGCAGTAGCACCTGAAAAGACTACAGCAATAGCACCAACTGTGTTAAACAAAGCGTGTATGTATCTTAAAGGTTTTCCACAATTTAATCTTCGGTCTCTGTGACTTGGTGTAGAACTCGTATGAGAAATGAGATGATATGGTCTGGAAGCCACCAGGCTGTTACACTAGAAACTTGGAAGACTTGAAATATCTGGCCATGCAAGATGAAAGCATGTGTATTTGTGGAAGTTTGTAAATTGGTGGCCCAAATGCACACCTTAATGTATACAGCGTAAAACAGAGGTCCTGATCAGGTAAGTATATGTATAAACAAATGGTAGGTATTACTACCTCAGGTTGTATGAAAGGGTCTACTTTTTTTAAATGCTTTTTTTTATGCTTGTTTAATTGGCCAGTTTTTATGGGCATTGGCAAAGCTGAAACCTACAGTAGACTACAGAATTTTCAAAGCCACATTCCTCTTGATATTTATTTAATTCACAAGTTGGCTGAATCTGTCTTAAGAGACATCATCACAAGAGGTTTAAAGAGGTTTAAAGAGATGTAAAGTGCCTTGCCATGATGCTGTTGGTTTTACATTTTCTGTCTGGAATGTATATTTTTGTATGAAATTTGAAGTTTTTAACTGTGTATGAATGTCAACATTGCCTCCAACTTCCGCTCTGATCTGGGAATAATATCTTAAGAACAGGAGTACTGACCGCTCATCTGAACAGGTAGGTCACGGTGTCTTTTTCTCCTGCCACCTTTTCACCAAGAATAGAGCAGCGTTTCTGATCACATGGTGTCTGGCAGAGGTATTCTCTGCAAGCATCGCAACCTTTTCTGTTCCCACTAACATTTAAAAAATATATATTTTATATTTATCTGCCTTGCATGCCCTGCTTTTTATGAAATCCTCTTTTGGGAATAAGTGACTTAAAAATAAAGTGATATTACAGATAAATACTCTGATGCCCCTTGCTTCAATTTTGAGCAAAGTCTTGTTTCTTTTTCTTGGGAGTACATTGGATATCTTGGCCTCTGCCTGCTTTGGCCATCGCCTATCCAGCCAGCAACTGATCAGCGCAGATATTTGCTCTCAAGAGAATAAGGCCTGACACTCTGGTTGTGAAGTTGAAGCTGTGAAGACTACAAAAACTGGAAGATGACAGTCTGCCAGACAGCACCCAGAAGCAGACTTCTCCTCTCATTAGTACACAACACAGAGGAAATGCCACACTATAATTAGAAGTATATGCAGATAGCAGGCATTTTTTTAAATAGAAGTTTGCTTTACAAGCAGAAGTTAAGCCAGCTTTGGGATTATGAGCTGTTCCTATCTTTGTGTTGATTATTGATTGATCAGGTTTTATTGCTTGATATAAATAGAGGAATGCTGAATGCTAACTTAAGTTTAGAATTATTCACTTTATTGATGATTCATGAATATGAGCCTGCATTTTGTATTCAATGAAGGAGGCTTTGCTGGGAATAAATCTACTCATTAGCTTATTTTGGCACAAACAATTTTGCATCCTGACACATTTCAATGCCAAATTGTTTTCTTTGTGTATCGTAAATATGACCACAGTTTGATCTTTGACAAGTCAAGGAATGACAGAAGAGCCATGTGGATTAATACAGCACCACTTCACAATGAAAACATGAACTTAATAAAAAGCAACACATTCCGAAGGACTGGAAATACTGCTTCTGCTTGGATCAGTGCTGGGAGAAGTCTTGGGTGATCCTCTGCTGTAGGAGCTCATTTGGATTGGGATTCTGCGATTTGATTTAACACTAACACACACAGTGAAACAATATTTTTATGTGGTTGCTCTTGGATCACACAATCACATGTCCTGCAAGCATGGAAGTACTTTTTGGAGATTTAAACCAGTAAAATTAATTTTCGGTGAATGGAAAAATTTAAGTTTGGTGTAATAGAGGTCCTTGAGCAGTATCAGCAACAGGTAGGCCTGGCAATTTAGTCACCAAAACCAGCAAATGAACCATTTAATTAATATCTGATAAACATGACTGGTTGTCTTTAATCATTTAGGACACTAAGGCATTTATCACTTGTTCGGTGCATGTGAATGGCAGCTGCAATGTGTCATGTCCTTGAAGCGGAGGGGTAGACCTGGGTTTCCTATCAGTAACATTGCAGTCCAAATGCTGCAACTATGTTTTTGATTTTTCATGTTAGTGTTCTGCTGGTTGGTTTATATGGAGCAACTGTCAACAAAAATAAGGCCAAATTATATTTTTCTACTTATAAACAAATGTGTCACTGAATTTTGTGTAAAGACATGGTCTTTATGCTCATCTGGACTTTGTATGGTAACTGAATCTTAAAAATAAACACTTGATTTTTCTACTTTTAGATTTGTCTACTTTTCTTTCCTCCCACTAATTTTCTCATAATTTTTCTCCCTTGTACACACTTTTTTTTTTTTTTTTCTCTCTCTTTTAAAATGATAAACTGTACAGGATCAAGGCAAGGCACAAACATTTCATTGGAAAAACAATCCTAAATTAATCCTAAAAATATTTTTTTGGGAAACCACATGCAAAATGCAACTGTCTTTTTAATTGTGAACTTTTAATAGAATTAATTTAATTAATTTATTTATTTTTACTGCGATTTTTAAAAATATGTCTGATTTTTGTCTTTAGCAGCTACTCAGAAAGATGAGGAAGACAAAACGGAAGAAAGTGAACCAGAGAAGAAAGAGCCAGCTCCTATTGAGAAGAAACCCCCAGCAGCAACTGTGTCTCCCAAAGGAGGCAAGAAGTCCCTAGGCCAGAAGATGGCCAAGCATAGCCCAGTCTTGATGCCCAAAGGCAAAACGAACACTAGGTCCTCAAGCAGTGCCAAAGACGTGAAAAAGCAGTCTCCAACCCAGGTCAAATCCAAAAAACCAGCACCACCCCCTCCTCCCATTCCAGTCTTCTCTTCTTCTGGTCCTCCTGGATCATCACGGCTCCATCCTACTGGAGCGCTGAGCGTTGGCAAGAGCACCTTCACCATCCCTAAAAAGCAGCCACAGTCTGGGGTGAAGGAATCTGCGAGTTCTGGTCCCTCTTCGGCTTCCAAGATGCCTCCTGTATCCGTTCCCTCTAGCTCCCACAGCCAACCACCGGCATCCAAGTCCATGCCACCAACAGCACCGCTCCCTCCACAAGCACCACCTAACAACCAGATGAGGTCCAACATCCGTCGATCGCTCACTGACATTCTGTACAAAAGGTTAGAAAATTGCTTGATTTTCTCAATTGTTTTGTGATTTTTCATTATTTATAGTTCCAAATGAAAATTAAAATGTATTTACAAATGTGTGCATGATGGTATTATCGTAATGTGTATGGTTAAACTGTATAAGTAGTAATTATTAATTAAATCTGCAATTGAATAATCAGTATTCACTACATGGCACACTTAACTGTACTGTAGGGTGAGTGATAGCGATGATCTCTCCATGTCTGAGAGCGAGGTGGGCAAGCTGGCTGTCAGCATTGAGAAAGAAATGTTCAATCTGTACATGAACACAGACAGCAAGTACAAGAACAAGTACAGATCCCTCATGTTCAACCTCAAGGACCCTAAAAATAAGGTTGGTCAACGGTTTTATGAGTTTCAGTACCACTTTTGAAGAACAGACATGAGTGCTTTGTCTTGTGTGTCTGTTCAACAGGGCTTGTTCTATCGTGTGATTGGTGGAGAGGTCAGCCCATTCCGCTTAGTGAGGCTCAGTCCCGAAGAATTGCTCTCTAAAGAGATTTCTGATTGGAGGAAAAGTGGTACCTCTGAGGTAATGGTGCCACAGTGAGGCATTCGTAATGTCTAAAGATGTACTGGAACTTTATTAGCAGCTATGTACAAGTTGTAGAAGAGTGCATGTTCCAGGTGGTCTCATCATAAAACTTGTGTACATTTTTTTTTTTTCTTTAAATAAAGAATCTGGATCCTAGTGGAAGGACCCAACCAGGGCAATCCAAAGTTGGATCCAAACAGGATGCAGCTCCCCCTGATGTTGACATGGAAGAAGCTCCTTCCATGTCTGATGGAGATGTATGTATCTCTGCTACTTCCCAATCTCCTCGCTTGGCTTCTGGGGCAGTAAGTGGTGGCTTTCTGTCTTTTGGCTTTTTTTTTATTTTTTATTTTTTTTAATCTTCTGGCTTTGTTCCTTTCCTTCTGTTTCTGCTCCTATCATTTCCAAAGTAATGCCTTTGTAAGGTGCTAAGCTTTTCGGTGCACACAGAATTTGACCTTTTCTGGACATTTTTATTGAGTGGTCTTTATAAGCTATAATTTATGAGTTTCAGTTCGGTGTAATACATTTAACTCATTTCTATCTTTGAAATTTATTGTAAAACATTGTGCCATCTAACTGGTGTTTCACTCCGATGTTTCTTATGGTTTTTATGTGAACAATAACAAAAAAAAATTCAAAGTTTCACAAAAAACTGACCGTTTAGTCTGTGTATCTTTCAACAGGATCATCAGGAGTCCCACCCTTCTGCCACACCACAGAGTTCTGCTTCTACTGGAAAAAGCAGTGCTGTCCCAGATATCTTGAGCAACATGTTGAAAGACACCACGGCAGAACACAGGGCTCACCTGTTTGACCTTAACTGCAAGATCTGCACAGGTAACACCTGATGGAGATACAGTCTGAATAAATCTGATTTCTGTTGTGTTGCTCGAGTTTTATAATTACTCTTTTACATTATCTCTTTCAGGTCAGAGGTCAGTGGACGATGAGCCAGCAGCTAAAAAGCCCAAAATGTCACTTCCGAAAAAACAAGACCCTCCTGAAAAACCCAAAACAGAGCAGCGACCCTCCAAGGTGCCAGCAGACCAACCAAATGTCTCCTACTCTGTCAGTGACGTGTCTACACCTCTTCAAACAAGTAGCATGGAAGACAAGAGCAGCACGGTGCCTGTGGTCATGCCGGCAGTTTCTTCGGTCACTATAAGCCGCCGTGACCCTCGTACTGCCAGCTACCGCTCCTCTGCACCTCTCGCGCAGACTGAGCCTGATGTCAGTATGCCTGTTGGGGCACCAGTCAGTGTACCCGTTGTGACCCCTCTGCCCGCTGAAGCTCCTGTGGTGGATACGAAGGGGCCGTTGCCTATGCCACCTCCAGCTCCGGTAACTCTGCCTAAACCTGTGATGCCAAAACAAGACACTTCAACAGAATCGCGGCACTACGGGGCCAGCGCATCCAGGTAGATTGTGTCAGGTGTTTTCACGCCTTCATAATACTCTCTTCAAATTCAGGAGATTTTTCAGTCATTCTTCAAGTACACAGATGATATTATTATTTTTTTGTGTGTTACATGCGCCATGTTGGTGTGTAGCAGTTATGTTAACCATTTAGCATGCTGGTGTTTTCGGATTGTAAATTTTCAAAAGTGAACTTTTCTGTTGGAGGTGATTTTTAATATCTGTAATATTTCTCCAAATATACTAGATGTATATTGGAAGAAGTGTACTCTGACTGCAGACAAATTTAAGACGGGGTTTATTTGAGTGCCCCCGCCCGCCATGTATAAATTGTGGAGTATTTGGAAGTTACTGAGACTTGATTGGTCACTGAAGAGATGAAACAAATTTAATATTGGTTATGACCCATGGTGTTTTTCTGCAGCATGACCGAGCCCCCTCCTGAAGGAGAGACTGCTCTGTTCCTGTCAGGACAGGAGATTATGTGGAAAGGATTTGTCAACATGCACGCTGTTGCCAAGTTTGTCACGAAGGCCTACCTGGTCTCGGGATCCTTTGAGCATCTCAAGGAGGTTTGTGCCTCGGGCTTTTTGATGACTGGTTGTCAGTAATTATTGTAAATGACATGCTAAAGTCAGTATTTTGTCTCACTTTCAGGACTTACCTGATACCATTCACATTGGTGGTAGAATATCACCACACACAGTGTGGGACTATGTGGGTAAATTGAAGACTTCATTGTCAAAAGTAAGCGATAATTATACTTACTATTAATATAAATAAGTAAAATAGATGGAGACTGAAGTTAAAATAATTGCACATACTGATTCATTTGTGTATCATGTTGCTTTTCAGGAGCTTTGTCTTATTCGTTTCCATCCAGCAACCGAAGAGGAGGAAGTTGCGTACGTCTCCTTGTTTTCTTATTTCAGTAGCCGCAAGCGGTTTGGTGTAGTGGCCAACAGCAACAAACGAATCAAAGACCTTTACCTCATTCCACTGAGCTCCAAGGACCCTCTGCCTGCTAAACTCTTACCTTTCGATGGACCAGGTAAGCTTGTGCAAGAAGATAAAAACTGTTTACAGTGCACATTAGCGCTCTTAAAGTATTTATTAAAAATGCAGGTTTGGTGGACTCCTCAGGTAAGTATGTCCCTTTTAATGGTGCCAGTCTTGTGCATGAAGAGAGGGCTTGTTCCATGTCACCAATGGTTTCTGCAAAAGAGTTTTTATATTTTTTTGAGGGTGTGTATATGATTTTCTTCTTGGGTTGTGTTTTTTCCCTTCTTGTAATCTGTATCATGTCATTTCTGTGTTTCTAATAAAGCAAATTATGCATCCAGATTTTTTGGGTGCAACCCTAGATATTTGTCTCAGCCTTGTTTTTTAGCTGCATCATGCTTTGTAATAATTTATTCATAATGAGTCGGAGAAGAGATTGAGATTTTAGTGCCGTTGCAACATGCAAATGCTTGTAGAAAACAAACTTGAAGTACAGTCTTTGGTTATCAGATGTTTAAACACTGATGTAATCACTGCTGGATGCATCTGAAACACCATGGTGACTATGGTAATTCATCTAGACCCAAGTGTTGGAGAGAGACATAACCCACCTGAAACACTACTGAGAGTGGGACCAACTTGAAGAATCATATAAATTTTTCCTGTTCTGCCTATTGGACTGCTTATCCATCTCTTCAGTTTCAGATGTGCTTGTTGTAGCACAATGGACAACTGTTGCACTGTGATTACGCGCAAGCATAATGACCTACCTTCAATGGTAGCATGACTGGTTTTGCCAAAGTATATATGTGGAGCAAGAGAGGAGAAATCATACTAGGTTTCACCAAATATATTGATAACGTCTGTGCGTGCTTCTAGATTGATTGATTGATTTGAAATTACATTGATAATTTCACTATATTACTACCAGTGTGTGACTATATCAAAGGAGCAAAATCACTGATAATATGCTAAATCATGATGACTAAACATTTGATCATGTGTCTGTTCATTAATTTCTCCAATAATCACATCTCCAATGAGACCTGTTTTATAAATATTACATGGAACAAACTCTCTTTTCATGAGGTATGTACAGAAGTTTAGCACATTGACCAGTACCTACAAGGTTTTTTTTGTTGCTATCGACAATAGGTGTAATTTTCTTTTTAACAAGTTATTTTATGTTATTGTTTTGATAGGTCTCGAGCCAGCTCGTCCGAATCTCCTGCTTGGGCTGTTAATTTGTCAGAAAGACAAGAAACGTGCTGGAGCCCCTCTGGAAAGTGAGGAAAAACGTTCTAAAACGCAGCGAGATGATGAGACAGGCCTCCCAAAACCAATTGTTGTTAACAAAACTGATAAAGCCACGCGAATCAGTCAGGAGCCCATAAGCACGACTCCGCCTGGAACTCCACCCCCTCTCAGCAGTTCCGAGTCATCAGTTGCTCCACTTGCATCATCAGTGTTTTCCATCTTGTCCTCTGTCAAGGCACCTGGTGTCACCACAAGTGCAGGCGGTAATTCCCCATCAAGTACGGCCACTCCAGCGGTTCCTGCCGCATCTGCCACTCCTCTTCAGACCATCCTAAAGACGTTGTTTGGTAAGAAGAAGGATTCTGAAGCTTCTCAGTCCCCTTCAGATCGAAGTTCAACAGATGTTTCTGTTCCTCTGCTGGATCCGATAGTTGAGCAGTTTGGCATTGCAAAAGTTAAAAAAGTAGACGAACAAGAGGATGATAGACCATATGACCCAGAAGAAGAATATGATCCCAGTGTTGCATATGGTAAAGAAAAGCCTGATGATACTGTGGTCTCTAAAAACACAACACAAATAGAGGTCAGAACTGGTATGGTAGATGATGTTGCATATGACCCTGAAGATGACTCCATTTTTGAGGAGGTGAAGGGTGATCCAAGTTCCAAGAAGGACCTAGAGGAACAGGACCAGCAAATGCCTGACGCTAAGTCTCTCTTAGCCAACACTCAGTTGCTTCAACTTGGTAAAAAGGTTGAGCAGTTGGTTGCAATAAGCACAGCCACTACCCCAGTTATTAATCAGAGACGGGATCCCAGGCAGAGTAGGGACCCTAGACAGATGGCTGCCAGTCAGAGACTAAGCTCTGATGAATCTGTAGAGAAGGAAGAGGCTCCTGCTGTTACGTCGTCTTCTATTACTACTACTTTGAGTAATACATCTACTGTTACTACTACTTTGAGTAATACTGACGCTACAGCTGCTTCTACTACAATAACAGATAAACCTCCCCTTGACATTGCTGCAATACTAGACACATTAACATCACAACAGCCAAAAGTCATAGACACTCCATTACAAGATGTTTTAAATGTAGAACCAACAGAACCTTGTGCAACCACAGATGCGCCACCATCACAAGATGATACTAATGTTGACGCTCAAATATTGCATCCAACTGATCCCCAAGTAGAGTCATCCAAGCCAGAAGAGGAATCAAACAGTGAAGAGGTGCCTTTCTTAGATGCAGATAGCACAGAAATTCCACTTTTAGGAGAAAAAATAGACCCCGATCTAGTAGAAAGTTACCTGGACACAGAACCTAAAGAAAGTCCCAAAGAAAATGATGTTCCATTTGAATCAGAAAATAAGAGTTTTGAAGAAATTTGGCCTAATTCTGCAACCATTTTAAAAAAAGAGCCAATCTCTTCTGTTGGAGAGTCTGCATCTTCTACAACGACATATTACAACATCACAACAATCAGTACACCAATAACTTCTATGGGGAGGCCACAAGATGTGACCCAAGTGAGTTCATCTTATATGGATTCGCATAGCTCTCATATGCCACACATGACTGGGCCAAACTCACAAACCGATTATCGAGGTCCTTCAGACATTCCACCTCCAGTGCCTTTCCACCCGCCAGTTGGGCCTCCACCTGCACTTGGTCCACCACCAATGATTGTTCCACCTCCCATGCATATTCCACTGCCAATGTCAGGGCCACCTCCTATTTCTGGACCACTTCCAATGCAAATGCCTCCACCAATACAAGGCCCACTTCCACCTCATGGGGAAAACGACCCGTCACAATATCCACCACCTGGCCCATACGCACCTTACCAAAATCAGTGGGGAAACAGTCCACAGTTTGACGCTTCAAGAGGACTACCTCCTCCAATAGTTACACCCAGAGGACCCCTACCTTCAGTCCCACCAATGGGTCAAAGAGGACCTCCACCTCAAATATTTAATAACAACATGCCCCCACATCATATAGGATCACGAGGCCCACCCCCTGGTCCTCCTCCACCTGGTCCACCACTCCCTCCTTTTGATGGACAAAGATTCAACGGGCCTCCCCCACCGTTCAACTTCCCTGGACCCCGAGGTCCACCACCACCATTTGGAGGCCCTCCCCCTGGTCATTTTGACAGCAGGGCACTGCCACCATCTCGCTTCCCTGGGCCAAGAGGCCCTCCTCACAACATTGGGGAACCTGGACCACTGCCTAAGATCCCAAGAGGACCTGCTGACAATGATGGTGGAAGTTATCAGCCAGGGATTGAGCAACCCCAGGGAAAAACAGCATCACACAATTACAGAGACAATCAGGGACCCTTACATGGGCCTCCCTTTAGGGGACCTCCACCAAACCACTTTGATGGACGAAGAGGCCCACCTAGTTCTGCAGGAGATATACCAGGGCATCGATTTCCTCCTCCTCCAAACCAATTTCGTGTTTCACCGCAGGATAGAGTATCCTTTGAAGAACCGAGAGGAGGGTCATCCCAAGACTTGGAAAGACACAGGGGTCCTGCCCCTCAGCATTTTGGAGGGCCAAGAGCTCCCCCACCAGGACACTACTCTGATAATGATGCTGGAGGTCAGACATCACGCTACCAGCTCAATGACCATCTAAATGACATAAGACCTGTAAGGGGGCCTCTGTTACCTACTCCTTCTGAAGGTCCCATCCCGGTACCAGGCCGCATGGGTGGGCATAGCCCAGAATCCCATCGTGATGACCACTGGAGAAGACACTCCCCTGAAATGAGAAGACGCAGCAGCTCAACTAGAGATGGTTCTGAAACTCAGGACCGGTCAAGTCGCTTTGACAGTGGCCCCCGTGATCGAGATGGAGAAGAAAGGCAACGAGATGTGTCTGAAGACAGAAGGAGGGATAGAGACAGGGATGGGCTGCATGGAAGCCGATCATGGGGCTGGACCAGAGACCGTGAATGGGATCGTGGTAGGGAGAGAGACCGCGATAGGGATAGAGACCATAGTAGAGATAGGGATAGAGATAGGGAGAGAGACCATAGCAGAGATAGGGATAGAGATAGGGAGAGAGACCACAGTAGAGACAGAGACAGGGATCGCGATCGCAGCAGGGAGAGGGACAAGGAGAGCGATCGCAGCAGGGAGAGGGACAAGGAGAGCGATCGCAGCAGGGAGAGGGACAAGGAGAGCGAGCGCAGCAGGGAGAGGGACAAGGAGAGCGAGCGCAGCAGGGAGAGGGACAGGGAGAGCGAGCGTAACAGGGACAGGGAGAGAGAGCGTAGCAGGGAGAGGGACCGCAGTAGAGGTAGAGACACTGATCGGCACAGAGAAGGAGATGGGGACAAGAGAAGGGATCGGGAACGGGATAGAGATCGTGGTAGGGAGAGAGAATCGGACAGGAAAGACCATGACCGGGACAGAGGAAAGAACCGAGAAAGGGATAGAGACCGTGACCGAGATAGAGAGAGTAGAGACAAAAGACGAGAACGCTCAAGGAGCCGTGAACGGGACCATGGAAGAGAAAGAGACAGAAGAGAGCGGGACCGAGACAGAGAGAGGGAGAAGGATAGGGACAGGGAGAAGGATCGGGACAGGAGACAGAGGAGCAGAAGCAAAGACAGAAAAGAGGAGAAAAAAGACAGATCTGAGACCTCAAGGGACACTGAGAAATCTACTGATAATGAAGTCATGTCGTAATTTTTTTTCCTACAGTGGTCATGACATCCTTCATATTTGACAAACTTTGGTACCCCCCCCCAAATGGATTTGCATGTTTGCGAAACTATTCTACGTGGGTAATTTTGAGATCAATTTTGAACATTTTTCACTGCTTCCATGACACATTTTGTGCTCTTGGTTACATTCGAGGACATTGATCTTGTGAATTTCATTGAAAGATCTTATTAGAGGGATAATGTCATACCATGCTACCCATCACCTGGTAAAATATATTTTAAAAGTACATAAAAAAATAAAGACGTGTAAATATGTATTTGTGTATATACATACATGTATGTTTTTAACTGTTTTTTTTTTTTTTTTTTGTAGAGAAGTGAAGCCATATAGCTTAAAAGGATTACTGTAAGAAGGATAAACCGTGGCCTTGATGAACAAGGTCTCTGTATGGTAAAACTTGTTTAGCAGTCAATAAACACCTGCAAGCTGTCATCAGTCAGATGTTCTGTAAGCTTTATCCGGTTTTGTTTATTAAACCACTCTTTGTACAAGATTTACATCTGTGATTTTATTTTTATATTTTACATTCTGTATGCTGCAAATTTAAAATGGTAAATGTGTATTTGTGTTCACACGCAAAACCTGTTGGTTTGACACCTCCACCTTGTGGCTGGAAAAAGAATGACAACCAATAAACCAGCCTGCATCTAGATGGTAGTTAATGGTCAAACTCTTCTTGTACAAAACAGTAATCAGACATTAGTGAACTACTGAGGTCACAAAGTCTTAACAGTATTGCAAAGCTCAAGTACAGAATGCTAGCTTTATTTATAATTATTCAGACATTCATATTGGGTGATCAGCATGAGTTTGCAACCCTGTTTACAAGCTCTTGTATAGTGTGGCTCACAATGGATTGTTTTAATATCTAAAAATTAGCAAAAATATTGCCTTATTTGCTTAAGCTCGTTCATGAGATTTTGCCAGCCAACAATTAAAAAAAAAAAGTTTCATGTGTATATTGTACGTCAGTCTCTGATTTATTTTTTTTCAGTTCCTCCATCTCCCACAAACCCAATTTCCATCTTTTTGTCCTGAACAGATTTCCCGATACTGCTCTCACCTGTCTCTGAGAGTGACCTTTTATATAAGTTTGTGTGAATTTTCATGATAATTTAGCTTTTATTTCTTTACATCTCGACGTTTGTCGACATATTGTCTTCAACAGTTTCTTAATGTGATGTGTGGGATCATCTTTCATGTCTTACACGTGTTCTTTTTGTATTTTGTTTCTAGTGTGGCTTTTTGAGGACTTTGTGTTTCATACTCTTGTTTTTGATGCTCATTTCCCTAGTTGGAACCTCTTGGCTGTTTTCACTGGTGGTGTGATTTTTTTTTATTATTATACATTTACAGTGTCTCTTGGATGGTTAACACAACAGCATGATGTGGTATGTGACCACATTTAGACTGAGCATCTTATTTAGGTTGATGTTATGGGGGAAGAAAGTTTATTGGAAGCTTCTGTTCTGATGCATTGGTTTGTCAGTTAGACAAAATATCTTTACTACTATTCTTATCTGCTGATTTCGCTGTAGTATGTTTTGATTTCATCTTGATTTTATACCTTGTTATCTTTTTAAACACTTTGAACAGTTAAATTACTTTGCATTCCCTAGGCTGTATTTGTCGTCTTTACTTACGTATGGTAGCTCTCCGTTTCTTTCTGTGCGCACTCCAGCTCTTTCAAAAATTTAATTCGAATCCTCCTAGGACACCACACAAATTTCTCTTTCGGCTCAAAATAACACAAGGCAAATTTGATCAACTCTTTTCTTTTGGATTTGTCCACAACTGCGAACATAAAGTAGTCCAGAACGCTCTGCTTTACTTGGGCAAGTGTGCCTTTCACCAGCGTCTCCACAAGGAAGAAGTGAACCAGCGGTGCTTGATAGTGATGAAACCATAGTAATCCCAGGCACTTCAGAATGCGGGTAATGCGAAGGTTGTTGTGTGTGTTTCTGTAATATTTAAGGAAAAATGTGGTGAACTGCAGAATTAAATTATTTTGTATAAAATGTTTTTAAAAAAACAGAATATTTACCTATTTAGGTTTTCAAATCGCGCTCTCCAGTTTACTGCACGTTTCACCTCTCCAGTTTCCTCACTGAGAAGTTCTATACCGTAGAAGTCCAACATGAGCTTATAAGACGTCAACAGTCTTTTCTTTACCTCCTCATCCCTACGGAACAACTGCAAAAGATGTTGCATTTTTAATTTTACACTTCAAAATCTTTTCAATCATGCTTCATTTCATCATCATAATCACATGACGTGGTGTAAAAGAGCACAGCTTGAAAACTATTTGACACTTTTTGTATCGTATATCAGTTGAATATATTTCAGTATTTACCTTGATTGCTTTGTCACTAAGTTTATATAATCCGTCCATTCCTTTCTCGTGAATTGGAAATAGCCTGTGGAGAAATGTTGGCAATGTCTGAAGGTTTGTAACACTTATGCACAAAATGTTTCCAACAGCTTCAAAGCAGGAAACCAGTTTTAGTTCTGATGAAGTATTCACACCAATCAAAAGAGAAAACATATTTTTTTTTTTTTTCAGATTTTTCTCCCCTAATTTAGTCGTAGCCAATTCCCACCCATCAAGTACACCTCCCTATCA
>JAODTV010000019.1:29963900-29974864 GCA_025399955.1 Galeichthys feliceps
AGCTGATAGCCTAGTAGTAGAGTAGCCAATCAGAGCGCGCGATTGCTCATATCCAGTGAATGTGGACAGAATAAAATCTATTGTGACAAGACAATACAGGAAGAAATAGCGATTTTGGTTGCACCAATTATTTTTCAGATTTTTATGCAAATTGTGTGCAGGTCATGTTTGTATTTTTGAATTGATAATTTGTGACAACTATTAATGTCAAGCTTTGACTAACTGTTCTGCGCTGGAAGTAGGGAAACATTCTAGTGGCCTTGGGCAGTCTTCAATTATTTATACAAGCCATAATACAATTCGTTAAGTCGGAATTATATAATTAGGGTATTAATCATAATAAATTAGCTCGGGGTCAAACTTATTTTAATGCACTTTTAAATTAAAGTTTGGTCTTTTGAATCATTCAGAGGCAGAAAGCAATATCTTTGGATTATTAAAAAATGACAAGAAATGACATGAATGAGTATGGATAATTTATTTTTCACTTCAAGCCATGGCAAGTTTTCCGATCTTCTAAAGTTTTTCCGAAATATTACGGCATTATCATGGTTTACTTTTCGCACCTTATGACAATCCACTGTTCAAATTTAGCCAATAGTGAGCCAATGAGTTGCTCATGTTGATATAACTTATATAGAAACCTGCCTTTGGAATGAATTAATTCACTTTAATGACATTGATAAGGTGTGGGTTTATGGTACATCTGTCTGTTTTTATGAATCAGTTGGTTCATTAGGGCCCGAGCGCCGGAGGTGCAAGGCCTCTGGTGTCCACTTTGTTGGATTCATGCCAGATTTGGAATACATGATGTCAAGATGTTGCTGATTTTGAATTGCGAAGGGATTTGCGATATCTTTTGTCGCATATCTCAGATGTGTGTGCATTGTATGATGACCACATGTGACGGGTCGCGGAACCCAAGGTGCGAGGGCCCCTCATTGCCGCTTGCGGCTATATTTATTTTTCTGATCTGTTCTAACCTGAATGTGACAAGTTAACTTCATGAGTAACAAGTTAAATAACACCAATTTTAACATCTATTTCTATATCATTGGCTTTGATACTGTTACATGTGCTACATTTGCTGTGATTGGTCTTAGCCTCAAATAAAATAAAATAAAAAATTAACAAATTATTTGAAAATTATGTTCTTTGTTTTTCCTTTTTCTCCTTGACTGTCGATGTTGGCATCACCAAACGGTGAAATAAATCCACATCAAAATAATTTGCGAGTCCCTATTTGTATTAGAAATGGGACACGCTGCATAGACAACCACAAGTGCACCATTTGGGATAGAGCATCAAACTGAAAGCCATTCTCAGTGATTCTGCAGTGCTGGCACTTCTGTTCTCTGCTCCAAATTAATGACACCCCTCCATGGCAGCCCATGCTGCTGACACTAATTATCCATGGTGTTTCTCGAACATGAATTAGACTCCTCGTCACATAAGGTTAACTCTGGTTCATTCAAGGGGAGGAAAACAGTGACAGGGTCATTTGAATGGGTAGGTATTATTTATTTATTTGTCTGTTTCTTTGTTTGTTTCTCTCTAAAGTGACTTCTAAGCCTCACGAGGCAAGAATTACTCCTAATTACTGAATATTGCATGTTTTGTGGTCATTATTGTGATATTTCTTTCATAAATGCAAAAAGAAAGAAAAAAAAAAACCCACACCCGAAAAGAAGTAAATCTCAGCCCACGAATATTAAACAATAAGCTGATGATCATCTAACTTTGCTTTTATACACCTGTTTCACACAAATTTGTTCTCCTTTGAGAGAGTAGTGAGTTGACTGTCTCACCAACTCATTAAGTCCCAAATTAACTGATGCACAGGTGAGACCAGGAGGCATGTAGGTGTTGTTCATCAGAGCTGTGTGTGTGTGTGTGTGTGTGTGCGCGTGCTTTAGTGTCGACTTTGATCAGTAATTACGGAGCACTTTTGCACAATTAATTGATTACTCCTGTGAGTTGTTAAATATTTGCCCTGCTGATTAGTACCTCACCATTTTGATATAATCTAGTGCTAAGAGGTTCTTTGTTTACTCCAGGGATGTGTGTTCTTTCAAAAGAAAAAAACCCAAAAAACTAGATGGAAACAATGTTTGTACCCTTATTTAGGAATTCTCAGTCAGACTTTGAACTGTGGCAAGAGATCAGCAAAGTTTAGCTTTTTAATAGCAGTTTGATTCACTTTGTTTGCCCTCTGTAATTTCCCTTTAACCTCTAAATAAAGTCTTTTTTTGGCACAAAGTACAGCCTCATTTAACATCATCAAAAGTGTTATGGATCCTTAACTTATGCCCTCTAATGATTCCCATTCCCTTGAAATATCTTCTTAATGAACTTTTCTATATCGTTGTTTGGTTCATCATGTTGTGTTGGAGGTAACTAATGGCCCTCATACATTAAGTAAATGAGCTCGGTGCAACTGGAGAAATTACAATGGATAAAGTTTAATGAGCTTTTGCTCAGAGGCCACCATGACACGGTGGGGAGTCCATGTGTCACGGCTTAATCACTTCAACAACAACAATAAACACTCTAATGCATTTGCTTTATACACAACCGGTCAGCTGTGGATCTATTAGCATCTTCTGTGTCTGCTCCAGATTCCAAGTCAGTGTCCTGCATGGCTTGCCTTAAGTACAGTGTGCGATTTTAACTTTCAGGAAGGGTGGACAATATAAATGATCAAGGCTGACCTCAGGTACAGAATATCTGCAGGACGTAAAAACTCCATAAGTTGAGAATTGAGGTTTTATAGTATTGGTCTTGAGTGGCAGTGTGAATCTGCATTGCTGTCAGCATTGTCGACTTTCTTGAAGAACCTCATTGTTTAAGACATAGGTTTGCAGTGAGAGGTCTAGTCTGTCTGCAAGGCTGTGTGCATTGCATACTTGTGCATTGCATACTTCCTGCCCAACTGGCACTGCACCTGACTCCCACTCTTCATTTTGAAGGTGGTGAGCCCACAGGTTGGTTCCATGTTGCCACTTTGGGCTCAGCCCAACCATGTTATGTGGGTGGCCCCATTACCAGGTGTTTGCCAGGAGACATAACCCCCAGACCTGGCTCCAGTGGTGATGGTTTCACCCCTTCATCTTGTAACTGTTGTGTCCACAAAATGATGTAACTTCCATTTTGGACTGAGCCTGACCATGTTATGTAGGTGGCCCCATTACCAGGTGTTTGCCAGGAGACAGAAACCCCAGGTCTGGCTCCAGTGGTGGTGGTTTCAACCCTTCATCTTGTATCTGTTGTGTCCACAAAATGGTGGAACTGCCATTTTGGGCTGAGCCTGACTGGGTTACATGGGTGGCCCAGTTACCAGGCACTTGCCTGTGGACACCACTCCCAGACCTGCTTCCAGGTCCTGGTAACCCTAATCTTGGTAGAGAACATTTAACCTTTTTCGTAACTTTCATGGAGGTCATTAGGATTGTGCTTTGTCTGAAATCCTGCCTCAGATCTGTTCAAGAAGGATAGCTCTGGGGTTCACCAATGTACACAAGCCCCTTCCATGCAACAAGATCATGGTACAAAGTTCCTTTGGTAGCTACTATTAACAGTCTTCTTGCCTAGAAGCTATTCCATAATCTGTTTGCCCATGATACTGATTTTCTTACAGTGAAAGAAAAAGCGGGTTATTGCTCAGATGCAATCATAATACTTTATAAACAGAATGTTTGACTGTTTGCTGAAATCCTTTAACCTTAGAAGGTATTAATGTGGTGAGACCATGCTAAGTCTTCTGTAAACTCTCAAAACTGTTGATACCATCTACTGCAGCTCCACTGATGTAAAAAGTTGTAAATCCTATAATCCCCAGTGATCTCCTTAGCCTTGGAATCTTGCTGATGGAGTTTTGGTTGTTGGCACAATAATAGGTGAATTTTGAGTAAGATCATCTTCTTAGTATAGCTTCAGAATATTTGACCAGACCCTTATAGAGTTTTTAAACATTCCAAATCCCAGTTGTTTAAATAATAAAACATTTTTCATCCCTTTCAAAAGGGTCTTTAGGATCACTGTATGTCAGAACACTCCCATCAGATCTGTTCACCAAGGATGGTGCTTCTCTGATCATGAAGCTCCCGGTGATATAACTGTGAGGTTCTATCTGTTTTTAGAACTGTGAGGTTCTAAAGTACATAAGCCCCTTCACCACAACAAAGTTGTGGTATGAAGTATCCTTGGTACCTACTCTGCTAGCACGGCTATTAGCAGGCTTCTCACCTTTTCCAGAGTCTGCTTGTCCATGGATACCATGACACCAATTGACCTACACTGAAAGAGAAAACAATTCATTCATAGCTGGAAACACTGAGTTTCAAACCGTTTCCTACCACTCCCATACCAGTCCTTGATGCCATCAAAATATAGCACGTCTGACAGTTTACTGTACTCCTTTAACCTAATTAGTTATTCATGTGGTGAGACCATGCTAAGCCTTCTGTGAACTCTCAAAAACTTTTGATACTATCCCTTGCCCTTGCACTAAAATAACTACTCTAGGTGTATATCCTATAATCCCTAGTCATCCCTGTAGCCTTGGACCCTTGTGGCTGAGGTTTTCCTTGTTGGCACAATAATGGGTGAGGTTTGAAAGACACCATCTTCTTAGTATAGTCCCATTGAGAGCTTGTAAAACATTCCAAATCCCAGTTGCTTAAATAATCAAACACTTTTTATTCTTTTTTAATAATGGCGCTGGGAATCTGGAACCAATGCCTCAACCACTGTAGTGAAAGTCAGAGAGTCTTAGCCAAGGCAGAGTTTAAGGAAATGGCTGGTGACAGCTCAAGAGATTCTTTGAAAGTCGCTAGATAAAAACACCTCAGAGAATGGACCCCTGGCATTTATTTTGGATTGGCTCCATGGATAGAATTGGGATCTTTGCAGCACCGACGTTCTGAAACATGGATTTGCTTTGTAGAAGGAGCTATCTTTTTGAGCTTTTTGAGACAGAATATAACTAGCCTCCTCTTCAAGAAACTCTTCTGGCATTGCTATCCATGCTCTTCATGAAGCAGTATGTGGGTACAGTGAGGCAGAATGAACAGATTGGCTGAGATATAAAGCCTGTGGGTTGGGAAAGAGCGCTCTTTTGTGGTAGTGCATTGGCAGGAGGGTGTGTGTGTGTGTGTGTGTGTGTGTGTGTGTTGATTTGAGTGCCCATGCCTCAGCCCTTTCTACACCACCACCACCTCCACCGATGGAGTCCCTGAAAGGCAGTTTCTATCCTGCTTTGTTCCTGTGTCAGAAGCGCTCTTGCTCCAGCCCTTAGCAGCTGCTTTTCACATGACATTTAAATCAGCACTTCAGCCATTCTGTTTGCTTCCGCTGCAGCCGCTGGAGCACTCCTCCTCCTCCTCCTCCTCCTCCTCCTCCTCCTCCTCCTCTTTCTTTCCTGGAGCTCACAGCATCTAAAGCATCTAAAGGCCCTCACAGCATCTAAAAGACAGACAGACGTGCATTTAGGAATATGGTTCACTTGCCTCGACTGCTTAGCATGAAGTAGATGTAGTATGAAGTATGGCCTCCAGAACAAAAACAGTAACAGTATGTACTGGATAGAAATGATGGTTTGGGGACTGAAAACGAAGTAGGTCTGGGTTTGGATTTAGGTTCGTGTCAAATCTTAATTTGTCATATCTTTTCTCTCTGCCATACTTGAACCAAGAATCTCACAAGAGCGTAAGCCCTTCAGGAACACACCATTCCTCTTTGAAACAAGAAGAGTTGAGATTTCAGTTCATGTCATATCTTTACATTTTAAAGGTACTTTTTTGTGATGTGTAATCTCCATCCACCTATTGGCAGCACACCTCCGGCTGCACTTTACGTAAGCAGTCTTTTTTTCATGATGACATTTCAACACCTGTTTTCTTATGTACCCCACTCCAGCTGTCGATGTATGAAGCCAGATCAAGTTCAAATTTATTGTGTGTGTGTGTGTGTGTGTGTTTTCTTAATCCACCCACTCTATACAACAATTTGGTTTCCGAATAGAGTCGCAAGTATGACAGGATAGTTTTGACGTGGTAGAATGATTTTGACAGTGACTGCACTGTCGAACCCAATTTCAGCTCTGAGAATGATCTCTCATGAAGATGCCTCTATCTCTGTCTTTCTCTTTCTAAATGATACAATTTGGCTGACATGGTGAGCCTCGTCCAATAATGAGTTTTCAATGAGAGCGACCAAGGGCCTGACCCGGGACACTAGAATAGATATCATTCTGGTTCTTCTGCTCTCAAATGGAAGCACTTTCCTTCTGTAATGTATGTCAATGGGACATTGAGAATTCATGTGTCATTATGTCAGGGTGTCTATATTCTTAAGTTGTGGTCCTTTTTGCCCATTAGTTAATCCAACTCTTCATATGCACTGAAGAACCTGATATTTTATTACTTTTTATAGTGCGCATAAAATAAAACCCAAATCCAGATATATGTCTGATGTAGACCTGCCTTGTACCTACACTTACCTGACTGTTTTATCAGGGACACATATTATATACAGGCACTTTGGAGTTGTACGGGCTGGGCTAGGAACAGTTTGTCAGCTCCCCTCTAACTGATCTGTCCACTTTGGTATAAAATAACAGAAAATGACAGTGTTACGATTGTGTTGTTTTTAAGAGTTCATATTGTTTATACGTGTTTACAGGAGTTTCTCTTTCAAAATCTGAAATGCTGGGTGACGGTGACTGTAATGAAACTGCTATTCCAATTTAACAAGGCTGATAGTAATTATTGACTTTTTTCTCTTGTCAAGCTGGGCGCTTGTCTTATTTTTGAATGAAACATAATTGACATAGTTGTTGTTCCTAGGAGATTAACAGCTACGTGTTTTGGAACGTGGGAATGACAAAATGATTTCGTGTCACATCGAGTGGAAATAAACTACAGAGCCCTACTCATATACAGTATAAAAAAAATTATAAATCATGGCCATGTTTTATGAATTCATTCCCTTGTTTAGTTAAATCATGGCCACATTTTACAAATTTGTGGCCATGTTTTACGAATTCGTTCCCTCGCTTAGTTAATTCGTGGCCATGTTTTACAAATTCGTGGCCATGCTTTACAAATTCATTCCCTTGTTTAGTTAAATTGAGGCCACGTTTTACAAATTTGTTGCCATTTTACAAATTCGTTCGCTCATTTAGTTAAATCGAGGCCACATTTTACAAATTCGTGGCCATGTTTTACGAATTAATTCCCTCGTTTAGTTAAATTGTGGCCACGTTTTACAAATTTGTGGCCATGTTTTACGAATTCATTCCCTTGTTTCGTTAAATTGAGGCCATGTTTTTACAAATTTGTTGCCATTTTACGAATTCGTTCCCTCGTTTAGTTAAATTGAGGCCACGTTTTACAAATTTGTTGCCGTTTTACGAATTCGTTCCCTCGTTTAGTTAAATTGAGGCGTTTTACAAATTTTTTGCCGTTTTTCGAATTCGTTCCCTCGTTTAGTTAAGTCGAGGCCATGTTTTACAAATTTGTTGCTGTTTTATGAATTTATTCCCTTGTTTAGTTAAATTGAGGCCATGTTTTACAAATTTGTTTGTTGTTTTACGAATTTGTTCCCTTGTTTAGTTAAATTGAGGCCAGGTTTTACAAATTTGTTGCCATTTTACGAATTCGTTCCCTCGCTAATTAAATTGTGGCCACATTTTACAAATTTGTGGCCATGTTTTACGAATTCATTCCCTTGTTTCGTTAAATTGAGGCCGCGTTTTACAAATGTCTTGCCATTTTACAAATTCATTCCCTCATTTAGTTAAATTGAGGCGTTTTACAAATTTGTTGCCGTTTTACGAATTCATTCCCTCGCTAATTAAATCGTGGCCACATTTTACAAATTTGTGGCCATGTTTTACGAATTCGTTCCCTTGTTTCGTTAAATTGAGGCCGCGTTTTACAAATGTCTTGCCGTTTTACGAATTCATTCCCTCATTTAGTTAAATTGAGGCGTTTTACAAATTTGTTGCCATTTTACGAATTCGTTCCCTCGTTTAGTTAAGTCGAGGCCACGTTTTACAAATTTGTTGCCACGTTTTACGAATTCGTTCCCTCGTTTAGTTAAATTGAGGCCACGTTTTATAAATTTGTTGCCACGTTTTACGAATTAATTCCCTCGTTTAGTGAAGTCGAGGCCACGTTTTACAAATTCTTGGCCAAGTTTTATGAATTTATTCCCTTGTTTAGTTAAATTGTGGTCACATTTTACAAATTCATGGCCCAGTTTTATGAATTAGTTCCCTCGTTTAGTTAAATCAAGGCCACGTTTTACAAATTTGTTGCCATGTTTTACGAATTCATTCCCTCGTTTAGTTAAATCGTGGCCACATTAGACAAATTCATGGCCATGTTTACGAATTCATTCCCTCATTTAATTAAATCGTGGCCACATTTTACAAATTCGTGGCCACGTTTTACGAATTTGTTCCCTTGTTTCGTTAAACTGAGGCCATGTTTTACAATTTTGTTGCCATGTTTTACGAATTCGTTCCCTCATTTACTTAAATCGAGGCCACGTTTTACAAATTTGTTGCCGTTTTATGAATTTGTTCCCTCATTTAGTTAAATTGAGGCCACGTTTTACAAATTTGTGGCCAAGTTTTACAAATTCATTCCCTTGTTTAGTTAAATTGTGGTCACATTTTACAAATCTGTGGCCATGTTTTACTAATACGTTATGAATAGTATAGCCTGCTCTTTATTAATGCATCACTCTCATTTAGACGACTGAAAACATCTGAATCTGATGGTATGGACAGTACAGATCCTGCACGGTCATGATTGAACTAAAACGAGAGAACGAGTACAGCATGGCCACCAATGAGTTAAACATGGCCACAATTTAACAAAAATGAGGGAACAAATTAGTAAAATGTGGCCATGAATTATTAAGACCTTGCTACGAATTTGTGTGTGTGTGTTTTCTTTTCATGTCATGTCAGGTCTTTGACTGACTCCATCGAAAACACTCCAAAAGAAGTCGTGTGATTTCTCTATGCCATGTGGAATCCTTCTCAGGAAGCATAATCCCTGTGAATTGCAGAATTTCAGACTGCCTTAAAAAAGTTGTGTTAGAATGACGGGAAAATGTTGACTGTCGCTGTCCCATGGCTTTCCGGAGGAAGTGCGAGTTCACTGGCCCTAAAATGAAGTTAAATAAACTTGGCTGAAACTACAGTTTCAGATGTCTTTGACCGGAGTCGACTGTAAGTGATTGTTTATTAAGAGGCGTTAAGGCTGGCACTGCCTCTCTCCCATCACACAATGAAAAGGACATACATCCTAATTTGCTGTTCTCCCGTCAGAGCAAAGTGGCGCCTAAGAGCTTCTGATTAATGGTGTCCTTTCCCCCAATTTCAATAATTCATGAATAATTCTACTTCATGAGCTGGAATAAGTGAGGAAACATATTCAGCTTTATTAATATATATGAACTTGGAGGGAAGGGAAAAAAAAGTAGAGCGAGTAAGAACTAGGATTGCTTTATGGCGCTTTTGTTTTTCCTGTTTAAATAACCTCGGTTCTCAAAGCTGGACATCTAAGCGTTACCCTGTCATCTTCTGAAAGATTGATTCATCGCTGGACTTGTGACATTTCTTTGAGCGGAGTTGCATGAATGCAGATGAAATATGACACGAGGACTCGTTAAAAATGCTCAGACGTCTGGGTCACGGGCCAAATCTGATAGCCCGGGTTTCCTGACAGGGCCGAGACTTCGGATCAACACTGACAGAGGTTTGGTGTGATGATGGGAGCTGGAGAGGGACAAAAAGAAGACATGTTGAACCTCTGATCTATTCAGGGATTGAACCGGACTGAAGCATGCTGTCTGTCGCTGTCTGTGCTAAACTTGAGCTCCAGAAATATTGACAGAGAATGAACATTTATGTCCTGTGAATTCTTTTCGATTACTTTTATCTCCATGGAAACAGTATTTATGGAGCTAGACAGACAAAACACCTACGTATTTACATCTGCAGGGTTGAGATATAAAGAACAAGGCAGTCATAGAAGAAAATCCTTACAAATCCTCCTTTTTTTTGTTTCTAACACTTCTTTTATTCCACATGATCTGTAGGATAAATGTGATTTTAAGAAATTGAGACCGGAGGGGTGGGGTAAACAGGGGTGGGGGTGAGTATCAAACCTCATCTCAATTCAAATCAATGTGATTCTCAACAGAAATGCAGATATTTACAGAAATTCAGCTTCCTCGTGCCTGATTGCATGGCAAACAATGTGTCTGGACAAATTTGTTTGATTTCATTCAGTTTAAGGAAAGATATATGTGCAGAGATGTCCACAAGTGCTGGCGACCAGCCGTTTTCTCCGCCTACACAGACGGTCTGCACCGGCTAATCGATCCCAGAAAAAAATAAAAAAACTTGCCTTTCAATGTTCAAGCCAGTGTTGTAGTCGAGTCACAAAACCTCTAGTCCGAGTCCAGTGTCGAGTTTCCAGTGTTCAAGTCCGAGTCAAGTCCAAGTCATTAAAGAAAATTTGAGTCGAGTCCACTATTGATCCGAATCGAGTCCACTATTGATCCGAGTCGAGTCCACTATTGAGCCGAGTCCAGTCCACTATTGATCCGAGTCGAGTCCACTATTGATCCGAGTCCAGTCCACTATTGATCCGAGTCTAGTCCGAGTCGAGTCCACTATTGATCCGAGTCGAGTCCACTATTGATCCGAGTCCAGTCCACTATTGATCCAAGTCGAGTCCACTATTGATCCGAGTCTAGTCCGAGTCCAGTCCACTATTGATCCGAGCCGAGTCCACTATTGATCCGAGTCCAGTCCACTATTGATCCGAGTCCAGTCCACTATTGATCCAAGTCGAGTCCACTATTGATCCGAGTCCAGTCCATTATTGATCCGAGTCGAGTCCACTATTGATCCTAGTCTAGTCCGAGTCCAGTCCACTATT
>JAODTV010000019.1:30822801-30825301 GCA_025399955.1 Galeichthys feliceps
TCAAAATCCAGTGAATGTGGATAGAATAAAACAGTTATTCCGCTCAATCTCGTCGTACATGGCTTATAGCCAACTCGGGGCTACACGCCTCGTCGGCCATCAGCTCATGTACGACTCGATTTCATGAAATAACTTAAATATATAGATTTTAATCCCCAATCGGTGAATGAAAATGGTGTCATGTCAGGTGGTGTTCAAACAATTTTCTTAAAAAAAAAAAAAAGTAATTTATCACAATATCAGTAGCACATGTTCATATTGCCTGGTCCCAATAGCTCCCACACAAAGCAGAAATTGCTGACAGTTAAACAAAGAAAAATTAGTGAAGCCAAACAAATAGCAGCTAGATAATTAAATAGAGTTGTTTTTAATATATATAGAGTAAAATAAAACATGGGGGGCACACACACACACACACAACACCCTTGGACTAGAAGAGTTTATATATTAAAAAAAAAAAAAAAGGTATATGTTCATAGGGAAGCAGAAAAATATGATTGTATCCTTGTTGGGAGGATATTATGGGTAGGAACACTGGGAGGGAAACGTCGTCTCCTGCCGGTAAATACCTGACTGACAGGACAGTGTTGCCACACCACAGTCTCTGTGGAGATGTGAGAGAGTAAACACACCAATCTGAATCATTGTTCTGTGAAACATATTGGCCATATTGACTCTCATCACACAGGGTTTGGTGCGTGTTCACTTTGCCCTTCATTGAGTAACCAGGCAGGAGGCCTGTGTGTGGAGGGGTGGGATGGGGCTAAAATGGAAAAAATGACTTTGTGATGTTTCTTCTTCAAAGCAGAACCGTTTTGTTTTCAAAATCACCATGACTTAGCAAACACTGGAAAAAAAAAAAAAATCATGACAGCATTATACCATTATGATGTCTTTTTAATATTTGTCCTGAGTAAACCACAAATGTATGCTAAAGGATGAAGGATGATAAAAAGGGCAAGAGAGAACACTCAAATAAAACAATGAGATAGAAACAGGGTGTGACAGAAAAAGAGAGACAGGACATCTGCAGATCTGTGAGTTCAAACATCAGCATATCAAATTCAGTAGCGTAAGCAGCAGGCATTAGCAAAATCCAGCTTTTTGTACCTCTTATACCGCAGGGTTTTTTTTTTTTTTTAATCCTACTATTTAATCGTTTTGTCATGCAGTTTAAACTGCCTAAGGCACAATGTATTTCCCCATAAATACAATGCTAATGCATAATAATTAAGTTAAAAATTATAAGCAAATTTAACTCATCACTATTGTAAGGTTTCTGGAAAATGATTTACTACAATAAATCTGTCACACAGATCAGCAGTTTAAATGAATTACTCAACTCATGAGCAATGACTTTCTTTTGCTCAGGTTAATAATTAATTTAACTTGACAGATTTAAACATCTCTAGGATTTTGTATTCAACAAAACATGTTCATATTATATTTATCCTCTTATTGATGACTCATTATTAATTTCATCGTGCCACAAGTTTGTATCATTTTGTACAAATGTTAGGAGTATGATGCATGGAAATCAGGAAAGCAGCTTACAAACCACCTCTAAAGCACATAACAAAACAGGAATGAAAAAGACCGTGTACCTGTTTTGGGTTCGTCCATAGTGAAGGCCTTATTTTCCATAAACATGTTCTGGGAGCTTTGGTCTTTCAGGATGTTCTCATAACCCACGCCGTGGTTTGAATAGACATCCGTAGGGAGGGCTGATTCTCCCTCTGGGCTGTGAGTCGCCTGGCACAGCTCGGGCACTGTGTAAAGTAGAAGGAACGTCCAAGCATTGGCCACCAGTGCTATAGCGAGGGTTGGGTCATCCCACTTAGCACTGCCATGCTTGTTATTGCCATAAGTGTACATGACGATCCATGCCACCCAAATGCCCAGTGAGAAGATTCCAGTGAGCATGATGAAGACGCCGTCCTTGTGCCAGCGCTGGTGCTCGCCGCACAGGACTGCTGTGGATGCCACACAGACAGCCACCAGGAGGACCATAACATAAATGAGAGCCATTACAAAGTCTTCATTGGCAATCAAGCATGGCTCAGGGGTGATAATGGGCTGACTGATTGATTGATTGATTGATTGATTGATTGATCGAGGGACCAAGGTGATAATCAACCATTCTATGTTGATGATCACTTCAACCAACCAAAATGCCAAGGCTCCAAAACATAGTGCCCAGGATCGGGGTGCCTTGTTGTGCCTGGACAGGATGTTCAGATTTATGGCTTTCATAAGAAGGCAGGAGAAGCAGGCTGCATACAACACACCAAACAGGAAGCGGCGTGAGGAACATGTAGAAAAGTCCTTGTCGACGATGAAGGCAAATGTCAGCCCAAAGAGACCCAGAGTGCCCACAAGTAAGCCAGCATCTAATGGTACTGATCTGCGTCGCCTGTTATCTGACATAAATGGCAGGCTGGCAAGGACAACCATCAGCAATATAAGAGACACCAACACTCCGGCTGCAGCAAATGCCTCC
>JAODTV010000019.1:30830301-30834872 GCA_025399955.1 Galeichthys feliceps
CCTAGAGTGAAGGCGAGAGCCAAAAATTGTTCTATGGCACTTTAAACGTGATACGGCATTTCATAATGGATTTCCACTTGATACTAATGGAGCCTATATGCTTTTTTTTTTTTTTTATCATCAACTTTGACCTCAAATAATGTGAAAGACTACTCAGGCCAGTGTAAAAGAGAACATCTGTGTCGGTTCACAAATTTCCTGTTCGAGACTGTAATACAGTATTAGATAAATAAAACAAATCTTGAAATCTTCCAAAATCATAGATTTTCAGCTATTTGCATCAAGGGTTTGTATTAGCCTGGATCCAGTCCCTTAAACAAACCAGGCCACCTCATCATGAACCAAGCACAGTGCATCGAAAACACAGCCATGGAAAGGCCAAGCCGATGTGGTCACAGGGGCGGACAGCTTCTATCGATTTAGGAGACGGGAAGGAGACTATGGGGACGCAAAGACGGCTTTTTCCTGTCAGGCAGAAGCCGCTGACCGTTTCTTGCTTTTGATTAATCCCGCTTTGTTTCAATGGGAGGCGTTATTCCCAAGAGGGAGCGGAGCATGGGACGGCCATTCACACACACGGCGTCTGTTAAACCAATTCAGTGCCGTCTGAAAGTTCGCCCCCTTTTTTATGTTAAGCTTGGCTTCTATTAGGTGCTTTAATCCGATGAATAAATAATTTTCGGCCTAATCAGACAAGCGCGACAAAACGGCTGGGCCTCTTTTGGGATGGCCGCCTTACTGACTGTATTTATAATTGCTCTTGACATTGAGGTTGAAGAAACAAAATCACGACATGCAACACAGCAATGGTTATTGTTATAATTGAGAACAGCATTGGCCTCAGAGGCATTATCATTTTTATCTTTTTTTCATTTTATAATTGAGAATGGCATCAGTTCAGTAGAACTGCTCAATAAAATTCCTTGTTCACAAAGCTTCAATTAAATGCATCTTATTTCTGAAACAAGGACTCTCTTTTTTCCACGTTAATAAAAGTCATGCCTTGTTGATTATTTTTAGAACTAAAAAATGTGCTGAATGTCCCTGCGGGCACAAGATTGAAATGGATACCTTCGCCAATCTAACATCCGTCTCCCTCTGCCCCTCTCTGTGCAGGTCAACAGACCACTGACGATGAAGAAAGAAGGCATCCAGACACGCAACCGCAAGATGTCCAGCAAGTCCAAGCGGAACAAGCGAGCGTCCGAGGGCTTTGACGAGCTCTCCAAGTGCATGCACGACAAGACGTTGTCCTTCGCCGGCGCTGCTGGTGCCATGGCTGCCCACATGCCCCACATGGGCCACCTGCCTCCTTTCAGCCACTCAGGCCACATGCTGCCCACGCCGACCCCCATCCACCCAACGTTCAGCCACCCGCACCACTCGGGTCGCTCGCCCATCTGGGCCGAGCCTCACTGAGGATCCCTGAAATCAACAAACCTTCCTATTTGACCTCCATCAGTGAGGTTTTTTTTTTTTTTTTTTTTTTTTTTTTTTTTTTTTTTAAACAAACACCCAGAAGTGGAAAGAGGACACTTTTCTTGTTCATAAATCCTCCCGTCCCCAAATCACAGACACGGCGTGAAAGGAGTGAGGACAATTGTTGCTTCGAGCATTCCTTTATTTTGTACTGAGTCACTTTGGTACTGCCTGGAAAGACAGGATGTGTGTTAGAGCAGAGTCACTGTGTGTGTGCACCAGGCTTATGTGTATGTATGGCTTTGGGACTCTGAACCAGAGAAAAAAATACAAGAAAAGAGAAATTGCTTTTAACATGCTGGGATACACACACGCCACGGACACGCCTGCCTCTGAGCACACTCTATGGACATGACTAGCAAGCAAACAGATGTTTATAAAGCCTGATTGTTATTATCGTTATTGTTATAATTGTTATTATGATAATTTATTTTCACACTTTATTTCTTTTTTTTGGCTTTCCTCAAAACCATATGTTTATTGTTATAAATATTATTTGATTGTTATTATTAAAAGAAAGGAAAAAGGAACAAAAAAAAAAAAAAAGGAACACTGACTTATCTTAGCCAAGGTGATATTGATGAACTGTACGTTTCTATCATTTTCCATTACACAAATAAAGAAATAAAGTTTTAATACTTATCATCCACTAATTTCTCCTTTATGTCTCATGGAAATTTTAGGTTATGTTTGAGACGATATCACTTTATTCAAGCACATCTCATTCGGAATGCATACACATTTGAACGTGGTTGGATTTCATATGAATGACGGGCTATGAAAGGGTACAAATGCTAACTCCGCCCCTAAACCTAACCTGACATAACCTTTGCAACTTTTCATGCAAACATGGATGAAATCTTCAAATATCATGAAAATTGGAAACAAGTGTAAACACACATATCTAGTATTTGAATTTAAATCAATTTCTTTGAAATATATTCATGAAAAAGTAAAAAATGCTAACTCCGCCCCTAAACCTCACCTTCACCTTTATAAGTACAGTATTCGTACAAACTGAGTCATTGTTACAAATTTGTAAATCTGAGACCATTTTGGATCAAATCTTGTGCAAAATTCAAAAACGTAATTTGGTTCATAACTCTGAAGAAAGGCTAACATATGTAAACTCCGCCCCTAACCTTAACCCTAACCTTAACCTTAACCTTTATAACTGTTCATACAAACTGAGTCATGTCAATTGTTATGAATTTGAGATCAAGCTTTGGATCAAATCTTTAAATCTCATGAAAAGTGTACACAAATATTGACAGATAAGTGTAATATTGTTGGAGTTGGGTCAATTTAATACAAATACAAATACAAATACAGTTATTAAAAAATATAAAAATCCAAACTCCACCCCTAACCTTACCTATATGAATTTTAAGACAATTTTGGATCAAATCTCATGAAAAACTGAAACAAATTCGAGATAAACAATTGAAATTTAGTTGTATTTGGATCAATGTCAGATTAATATAGTCATAAAATGCTACAAGTGCCTAAACTTGACCGTAATCTTTGTAATTATTCATACAAATGATGTTGTGTGATTGTTATAAATTTGCGAAAAGACCAATTTGGATCAAATCTCATGAAAAAATCAAACAAACAAGTGCAATTTGGTTGGATTTGGGTCACTTTCATACAAATATAGTCCGAAAAAAGGACCGATTCTAACTCCACCACAAATCAATTGTACCTAAAGAAGTTTTCATACAAATTTTCAAAGTTGTATGAACTGTTATGAATTTGTCAACCATTTTGGCTCAAGGTTTCAAATGCCATGAAAAATTAGTATAAATGTGATGAAAAAAGGGTTGAAATTGAATCAATTTCATCCAAAAAAACCCCCCCAATGCTCACTCCACCCTTAAAATGCTTAACCTTTGTAGTTTGTCCTCCAAACTGAGTCATGTCAATTCTTACGCATTTGTAAACTTACGCGCACCTTTGGAGAAAATCTTTAAAGCTCATGAAAACTGTATATGAATCTTGTGTTGTTGTTGTTGTTGTAAACCATGACCAATTTTCAATTTTCAGACCATTATTACTCATGGCACTCCTTTTCACTCGAGCATTCATGCAAACGAAGAGCTTAATCACAGAGATGTGAACACACCCTCTCACTTCTACAAATACACACTTGTTGCATTCAGAGGGAATTCCACCTCAGTTAGTGTGGGAGTGTGTATCCTGAGCACTCATGTGGTAGTTTACCAGTCTTGGGGTTTTTCAGTCTGAGTCAGACCAACATCCTAATAAACGTGGTGTATGCAAAGAATTCTTACGCACACACACTACACACACAGATAGAAAGAGATTGACAAAAATACAGTACACGCCCATGCTCATGAACTACTATGAATACACAGTGAGAAACAAACACACATCCGTGCATCCTCTTCTTCACTTGTCCAGTCGTCTTTCTCTCTGGCGTATTCCTCTGAAAACACTGAGGGGAGTGAGAGGAAGGACAATAAGTCTGTCGAGTGCATGAGAGAGCGAGAGAGCGAGAGAGACTGGGAAAGAGAGAGAGACAGAGGAAGGAAAGGCAATCAGGCCAGCCGTGAGCAAACACGTGGGGGGCATTTGGGCTCAGCGCTCTTCTCTCTCCCAGATGTGCTCGCAGCTGAGGCTGCAGGAAACAGCCTTTAACCGGCTCTCATTTGGAGAGCATTTAACCCAAAGGAGCAAGCAAAGCACTGCCCGGGCCGGCAGCTAATCAGAGAGGCCAAGAGCACAAAAGTGAGGCCAGCTCTGCCATCTCTCTCGCTCTCTCTCTCACACGCACACACACACACACACACACACAATTTTCATGTTAACAGTTACGCCAGAGTGATAAATTGCAACCATCAAATGACCTCTTGTGTGAAGATAATTATTCGGAAAGTCACTTTTATACCTCGATTCTCAATTCTGATTGGTCAGAAGCTGCTCATTTTCTCTAAAAGCAGGTCTAACAGTAGAGAACAGGTATATATCAATGCTCTTGTCTTAACATAGGCGGCACGGTGGTGTAGTGGTTAGCACTGTCGCCTCACAGCAAGAAGGTTCTGGGTTTGAGCCCAGCAGCCGATGGGGGC
>JAODTV010000019.1:31947415-31958456 GCA_025399955.1 Galeichthys feliceps
ACAATGCCTTGCGCGAACGGGGAAAGCCCACCACGTGATGCATGACGTAGTATCTTGAATTGGGTCATGGTGAAGCAAGAAAAAATAGCGGAGAATTTAGGACCACGTGGCACTAAATTCATTAATTGCTCTATTTAAAAAAATCTAAAATTGGAAGTCTGTGATTTCGAATTCAGTAGCTTTCAGTCCATATCGGAGATAATTGGGTGTCGGGGGAAAATCCTTTTTATGACCTACACTTGAAAAATCTGAAAGGCAGTCTACCTTTAATACATTCACTTTAATTCACTACCTCTGAGACGAGATGACAATATGCAAGTTAGTCATTTCAGATACCAACACGTTCACACTGCCTTCAGATAAGTGTGCTGTCAAAAAGGAAACAAGTGTTCCTTTGAATTTGGCAGGAAAATATATCAAGCTGGGGTATTTAGTCAGATTATGGTCAAATATGCTGAATCGTAGATCATTGTAACTTTTAGTTTGAGGAAAATAGTGCTTTTAGTTTGAAGCAAATGCCCTTCAATTGTAGTGTGTTTTTGT
Source organism: Galeichthys feliceps (assembly GCA_025399955.1). Lineage (NCBI taxonomy): Eukaryota > Metazoa > Chordata > Actinopteri > Siluriformes > Ariidae > Galeichthys > Galeichthys feliceps. The sequence goes on from JAODTV010000019.1 coordinate 31,947,959, forward strand.
TTGTTTGTTTGTTTATTTATTTATTTGGTTGCAGGCTTCAGCAGGCAGATTGTGCAGATCTTGAAGGACCACAGCATCCAGTACAGCAGCTTTGATATTCTGTCTGATGAGGAGGTGCGGCAGGGGCTGAAGACATTCTCCAACTGGCCCACTTATCCTCAGGTGTACGTTAAAGGAGAGCTGATCGGCGGGCTCGACATCATCAAGGTGGGACAGGCTGGCTAGTGAGAGTTCTAGAAAAACATGAATAAATTTTCCTCGAAGTTGCATTTTTCCCCTCAAAAGTTTCAGAATAGTCAGTTGTCTATATGGACATGCTGAAGCGTTATGGAGAGAGAACACTGCGTGTTATTACTAATGGATGTTTCCAGGCTGCAACTGAACTTGATATTTCTATAATGGAGATGTCCACAAGCGCCAGCGACTGGCAGCTTTCTCCGCCTACACAGACGGTCTGCACCGGCTACTCGATCCCAGAAAAAAAAACCTTGCCTTTCAATGTTCAAGCAATTTATATCGTCTCCGCTGCCCATAATTTGCTGCAAATCCATTTATTCCACCACGAAATTGTCTTCGATTCGGATCTAGCATGACCAGAAGCGACGCCATATTTGTTGATCAATTCTCGTGCTCTTATCGGCTGAGCCGGACCACGAGACCACGCCGTAGCATCTGTAGTTATGTTACATCATGTAGTTATGTTACCGAGCCAGGCCGCATACTACAGAGGGGAACTGAGAAAGCCAAGCACACACACATCTGGAGGGAAATTTCATACATATTTTGCAAATATTTTACACGGAAATGGTTAGTAATCTATTAGCTGAGTGAGAATGCACCAGAAGCCACCAGAAGGCATGTAAATGTAAAAATTTTCTGGGGGGGCATGCCCCCAGACCCCACTAGCATTAGCACGCTGCTGCGGCTTTGCCACCACAAATTCCAGAGCCACCTACTACATTTTTTAGCCAGCTACTTCAGATTTTCTGGAGAACCCTGCACAAAGCTAGATGGTATGGAAGAGTAGTGAGAAGAAAGCCATTATTGAAAAAACAAAACCAGATGAAATTTGGTGACTTACTTATCAAACAAGCAGAAAAGGATCTCTGGTCCGATGAGACCAAAATTGAACGTTTAAGCCTGAACGTTAGTGGAAACTCAACAATGCTCATCACCCTAAGAACACCATTCACTACAGTGAAGCATGGTGGTGGTAGTATCGTATTTTGGAAGTGCCTTTCATCAACAGAGACTGGGAAACAACATGGAAGGAGCCAAATACTAATGGATGGACAATCCTAGAAGAGAATCTGTTCCAGTCTGGACAGAGCTTCACCTTCCAACATAGCAGTGGAGCTACTTCCAAAGCACTGGGTTGGTTCGAAACCAAGAAGTTTAAAAAATCCCAAATTCAGTTCCTCGTTGTAAAATGTGGAAAACTTACAAGGGGATGAATGTGAGGCATGTTGAAATCTGACATATTTTTTTGGGGATCTAAAGCATTCCAACATGATCAAAAACAAAACTTATAAAATAATCTTATCGTTTCTTTTCCTGCATTTACCCCCACCTGTGTTTGAACTCATTTCCTCAAAGCAGTACTGCTATTGTTTGTCAGACACCTTATTATTTGTGTGTGTGTGTGTGTGTGTGTGTGTGTGTGTGTGTGTGTGTGTGTGTGTGTGTGTGTGTGATAATTATAGAGGAAGATCATGACGAATGTTAATACTGCAGGATATAATTAGCAGAGGGATAATAAACCTGGCTTGTGACAGCAGGGTACACAGACACCCACACATGCACAATGACACCCACATACATACAAACACACAAACAGTTAAACAAGCCCATTTAACTGCTAAGCTAAAAAAAATACACAAATACAATGCATCCAGATCTCAAAGAATTTTAAGTGTACATCCATGAAGTATAAATCAATAATATGCCCAGCAGTTGTCATTACACCTCCAGCCAACTGAGATCTGATGGATCCTCCATGGTCTTGGATAAACAGGAATGCACTATAGGGCCAGGAGGAGAAGTTTCTTTTCAGCCTGACAGGTGGATGGGGTGTGAAGACTTTGTTCCAATGCCCCGGGCATGGGTTTGATAAGCAGAGCATGGATTAAGTGTCATGGAGCAGAACAGCTTGAGTCAGACAGTTCACGAAAATGAAATCCAAACACACTGTGGTTCAAGCTGACAGGTCCCTGTTTTTCTCTGGACATTTGACTTTTCTTTTCTAGCTCTCAACATCTCTCGCTGCTAGTCTCAGGCACACGTGTAAATGTTAACCCTCAATAATTCATGTAAAATTCTTCCTCATATCTCTATTCTATCTAAATATCTCCTATATTTTATTCTAAAATCATACTCATTGTGATTAGTTGTGATAGTAGTTTCTGGCAGTGTTGTAGTCAAGAGCACCTAAACCAAGATCAAGTGTAAGACCTAAACCAAAACCAAGTGTAAGACCTAAACCAAAACCAAGTGTAAGCCTAAACCAAGATCAAGACCAAGTCCAAGACCTAAACCAAGACCAATACAAGACCTAAACCAAAACCAAGTGTAAGACCTAAACCAAGACCAAGTCCAAGACCTAAACCAAGACCAATACAAGACCTAAACCAAGACCAAGACCTAAACCAAGACCAATACAAGACCTAAATCAAGGCCAATACCAAGATCTAAACCAAGACCACCTAAACCAAGTCCAAGACCTATACCAAGACCAATACATGACCTAAACCAAGATCACCTAAACCAAGACCAATACATGACCTAAACCAAGACCACCTAAACCAAGACCACGTCCAGGACCTAAACCAAGACCAAGACCTAGACCAAGACCTAAACCAAGACCAAGTACAGGACCTAAAACAAGACCAAGTGCAAGACCTAAACCAAAACCAAGACCACCTAAACCAAGACCAAGACCTAAAGCAAGACCACCTAAACCAAGACCAAGTCCAGGACCTAAACCAAGATCAAGTCCAAGACCTAAACCAAGACCACCTAAACCAAGATCAAGTCTAAGACCTAAAGCAAGACCACCTCAACCAAGACCAAGACCTAAACCAAGCTCACCTAAACCAAGACCAAGACCAATCTCAAATACTTCAACACCCATTTCTGGATTTAATTTAAATCGCAGGCTTATAATAATGTTCTTTTTTAAAAATACGTTATTGTTTCTATAGTAACAACTTATGCAGAGACATGTATGGTGGACACTTCACATAATCTAGTCTAATGATAAATGTAATTAAAGAAACATGTTATTTAACAAAGAACAACATATAATCATCGACATCATGAAGTTGCTTCATTTTCTCATTAACTGTTTAAGACTGCAATAACATAAGTGATAGCAGGAACTAGTTTATTTCATGGAAGGTCTGCAACATTAAATGCAACTATAAACATAAAAAGTGCGATGTGCGAAACCACTGTGAAGTAAAAGTTTAGTTTAGTTTATTGGTTTTTGTTATCAGGGACTGTGCACAACCCAGCTGTTGCGCCAGAGTTAGCTATGAGCTAATTTTCAAAAGGAATAAAACATGTCAGGATGCTGGTGATATTAACTCTGTGTCATAACACCGTCACATCATTAATTATACACCGTGAAACTAGCCAGCTAATCCCATTTCCAATTTGTGTACATATATACATTTTAGAGGACAGGATTCAAGGTTGCTTATTTCTATTGTCAGGTGTGTGTAGCTGCATTTATAAAGTTCATTGTCCTATGCCTGTAGTGTTATGCTAATCACTGTCTATACTCTAGGTATGCTAGCTCAGCAATGTGTGTGCTATCATAACGGTCATAAATGTCTTTCGCATTTGTATGCAGAAAGCTACTTCTGTTAGCCAAATAATTCTATTATAGTCTACACTGTTGTCTTGACAGGCTGTGAATGTAACTTGATACCTAGTGGTAGTTTCCTAGCTTGCTCGCTTATTCAGAATCAGAATCAGAATCAAAATCATGTTTATTGGTCAAGTATGTTGACACACACACAAGGAATTTGGTTCCGACAGTTGGTGTCTCTCTAGCGATACAGGGGAGGGGTAATAAAAGTGTGAATATGCGTATATGTAAGATATGTACATGTAATATAAGAAAAATGTATATATGTGTATATAATGTTCAGTTTGCTGTTCCTGTTTGATACAAGAGCAAATCCATTTTTTTAAAATAGACTAGTTTGTGGGTTTTGTTGTTTTCTGCGCTAAGAAGCTGATAAACATCCATCCATCCATCCATCCATCTATTATCTTCTCACTTATCCATCAGGGTCGTGGTGGAAGCTTGAGCCCATCCCAACTGACTGCAGGCGAGAGGCGGGGTATACCCTGGGCAGGTCAATCATGATGCTAACACAGAAATGAACAACCATTCACACTCACATTCACACCTATGGGCAGTTTAGAGTAGCCAGCATGTCTTTGGACTGTAGAAGGAAACTCATGCAGGCACAGGGAGAACATGCAAACTCTACACAGAAAGGCCCAGGTCAGCCACCAGGTTCGAACCCAGAACCTTGAGGTGACATTGTTAACTGCTGCACCACCGTGCCATCCACTGATAAACAATTTTGAATAAAAAAATGATGACGTCTGATGAAGTGAATCCCAAATTAGATGCTGCTAAGGGTCTTTTTTGCTGTTACATTTTCAATAAAATACTGTGATAGCATTGTAAACCAAAAATATTAGAAAGTTATCATAGTTAAAACATGTAATACAAACAAACAACCTGTAGAAATTAATCTTTTACTATTTATATGTAAAACTAATAATTCTCTTTTTGCCAAGAACCACAAAGTACAAGGAATTTCTATATACATCCCTACACTGCCATCCTGTGGATATACACTCTTAATGAAATCTCTTTTTTCAGCTTGTCTTTAATACAGTATAGTGATTGTCTACTTTCAGAAGACTTAGAACTCTTAAGTGTTCTTTGGTTCACCCTTAATGGTTCCAGGTAGAACCCTACAACAAAGTGTAGAGACAGAATGAAGGAATGCTTACTTGCTTTCCACAAAATGAACCAAAAGTTAAATTGAGGGGTGGGTAGGATTATGAATCTTCTTTCGGCTGCTCCTGTTAGGGGTTGCCACAGCGTATCTGTTCCGCATATTTGGTTTGGCATAGGTTTTACACCGAATGCCCTTCCTAACGCAACCCTCCCCAAACTATCTGGGCTTGGGACCAGCACTAAGTATGCACTGGCTTGTACAATCCCAGTGGCTGGGCATTTTACCTAATCTGCATGTCTTTGAACTGTGGGGGAAACCGGAGCAAAGTCCACACAGAAAGGCCCCTGTTGGCCATGAGGTTTGAACCCGGAACCTTCTTGCTGTGAGGTGAGGATTATGAATGGAAATTTGGTGGGAAGCCAAAAGGGGAGGTAGGAAGCTGTGGCCTAATGGTTAGAGAAGCAACTTTGGGACCAAAAGGTCACTGGTTTGATTCCCTGAACCAGCAGGAATGGCTGAAGTGCCCTTGAGCAAGGCACCTAACCCCCAACTGCTCTGGGTATGTTGTATGTCACTCTGGATAACAGCATCTGCTAAATGCCTGTAATGTCATGTAATTATAATAATAATAATAATACTTCATAGTTTTCCCTGAACAGCCAAGTCATGATTTGCTTCTTTACTTTCACACAAGGAGAATGTACGGAACAAATAACAGGCAATTTCACCCAAAATCTTTTCCATAAATCCACATACAAAGCTTGTACACGGAGATATCACAGCCAGTAGGTCCTGTTTCAGACGTGGGTTATGTTACATTCTTGCACGCCGTCTTTCACGTAACCACAATAGCCGCCTTCTCGGCTCATCGTCATTGAAAATGATTTTTTAAAGGAAAAAAAAAAGAAAAAGAAAAAGTCCGCTCTGGCTGAAATCTTGATGTCCTGGGTTTACTGGGATATTCCCATTTCCACTAAGTTCAACTTTGTGGTAAAACTTTGAGGGGTGGAACATGACAGGCACAATGATTTCGAATTGCACTAGCTGGCTAACTTTTCATATTCAGGTATTTGGTGATGTTTGTATTCAGGTTTATAGATTACATTTGTTCTCAGAAAGACACTAAACATGTAGACAGCTGGAATCCCATAGCTATGTTATGCTAGGAGCTAGTTGATTACATCAGCGCTGATGCAGGTTTGGGTGTCGTACCTGTTCGGGTTTGAGGCCAGGTGGTACCCAGGCGTACTCCTCCAGAGCGCAGCCCGAGTCGTCGTCCGACGTGGAGTTCCTCTGGAAGTCGTACAACAGCTTGGACACGGTCTTCTCCATCTCCAGAGGCATGGCCGTCACAGCATGATCCTCCCACGGACACTTACAGTGCAGACAGATCTTCCTGCACGCAGAGAAAGATCACGAAACGCTTATAAGCGACTTCAGTTACAAATCAGTTACAAAGCGACTGAGTGGAGTTACTCAGTCACGGATGCTGAGAGTAAATCAAGCGATTGGAGTGGAGTTACTAAGCCATGAAGGCTAATAAGCGAGTTTACTTACAAATGAAACTAAATTGAGTGGGGTCACAAATGCGGAGAGTTTATTTAGATTCTGACATGAGATTCAACCGATATTAGATTCCACCGAAACAATCTGAGATCAGTGTGGTGTTTTTATTTGCAGGGAACCAGAGATCTGCCAAAAAAAAAAAAAAAAAAAATCAGGATTTTAAACAATTCCAGGACAGATCAGTCAATATTGCCCATCTGTTCACAATTTAACACACACACACACACACACACACACACACACACACACACACGGCTGAAAATAGACAGTTGTTTTTATAAAAACACAGAAATTTGCTTCATGGACTCAATCAAGATCCTCAGTCAGTTGGGAAAAGTCAGTACACAGGGCCAAATATCTCATCCAGTGGGGTTTTCAGCACTTTTCGTTGTTTTTTTGGGAGATAAGTTGCAGTTATAATCAAAACACTGGCGAGGCTTCTTTTTCCTCTCAAACTGACGCCAACGTATTCTGTGAAACTATGTTCAGTTATGTTTCATGAGCAGGGGTCACGCGATACTTGATGTACGGAGACCCCTAAGGGTCACAGTGGGGATTTTTTTTTAGCTACTTTTCACTCCTTCACAATACTTTTGTGTTAACCCTAACCCTTATTGCCAGGGAAAGCAAAAGTATTGTGAGGGAACACAAAAGTATTGCAAAGGAATGCAAAAGGATTGTGAAGGAACGCAAAAATATTGTGAGGTCATGCAAAAGTATTGCGAGGTAACGCAAAAGTATTGCGAGGTAAAGCAAGAGTATTTCAAAGGAATGCAAAAGTATTGTGAGGTCATACTTCATGCAAAAGTATTGCAAAGAAACCCAAAATTACTGTAAAGGAACACAAAAATATTTTGAGGTAATGCAAAAGTATTGCGAGGTAAAGCAAGAGCATTTCAAAGGAATGCAAAAGTATTGTGAGGTAATACTTCATGCAAAAGTATTGCAAAGAAATGCAAAATTACTGTAAAATAACGCAAAAATATTGTGAGGTAATGCAAGAGTATTGCGAGGTCATGCAAGAGTATTGCGAGGTCATGCAAGAGTGTTGCGAGGTCATGCAAGAGTCTTGCGAGGTCATGCAAGAGTGTTGCGAGGTCATGCAAGAGTGTTGCGAGGTAATACTTAATGCAAAAGTATTGGAAAGAAATGCAAAATGACTAAAGTGACGCAAAAATATTGTGAGGTAATGTAAGAGTATTGCGAGGTAACGCAAGATTATTTCAAAGGAATGCAAAAGTATTGTGAGGTAATACTTCATGCAAAATTACTGTAAAGCAACGCAAAAATATTGTGAGGTAATGCAATAGTATTGCAAGGTAACGCAAGAGTATTGCAAGGTAACGCAAGAGTATTGCGAGGTCATGCAAAAGTATTGCGAGGTAACGCAAAAGTATTGCGAGGTCATGCAAAAGTGTTGCGAGGTCATGCAAGAGTGTTGCGAGGTAATACTTAATGCAAAAGTATTGCAAAGAAATGCAAAATTACTGCAAAGTAACGCAAAAATATTGTGAGGTAATGCAAAAGTATTGCGAGGTCATGCAAAGGTATTGCGAGGTAACGCAAGAGTATTGCGAGGTCATGCAAAAGTAGCTAAAAGAATCCTCATCATGACCTGTAGGGAGTCCCTTAAAGACAAGATGCATCATGATGTATCGGTTTGTGAACAAACTGCCAGCAAAATTTACATTATGTAACAGAAATGAACAAAATAATCTGTGTAACTTATGATTTTAAAGATTCAGTACATATCTTTAACGTTTAATCTGTTGCTTCCTATCAATTTATTATTATTATTATTATTATTATTATTATTATTAAATGCTTGAAAATACAGGGGATATCTTAAAAGACTTCATTGTAACAATTTATCAAGATACTGATATTACTGTGTATTGTTATATTGCCAAGCTTTACTCATGGATTCCCCTTTAAAAAACAAGCTCTATTTTGGCTATGGAACCATTTCAGGGCCAGAAAAATGCAAACAGATCCCTGAAACAAAGAAATGACAAGATCTGTTCATGGCGATATTTGGTGTTCCACAGAATTACCGGATTTATCTTTGAAAGTCTGTGATTGTTAAAGGTCTAGACACACTTTTAAAAACCACAAACTGCACCTTTAATCCTGACGCAGACATGACTCATGTTTCTTCCAGGAACTCATCACAAAAGCCCAGGTTTGTGAAAGCTCAGATGATTCAAACACACAAAGAGACAAATCAGTGTCCTGTCCTTCAGTGTGAGAGAAGCATGAATCAGGTTACAGCGACACCTCTCACACAAAGACGCGCAACAACTGCTGGCCAAACTCCTCCTCACGCTCGAGTAACCTGGACAACAGGAGGAAGCCTCCAGAGGCACTGAAAAGCCGTCTCTCTCGCACACACACACCAGTCAAATGCTTCACATCTGGACAATCTCCAGCAGAGCAGACGTGGCCATGCCAAACCTCACTCTCTGGCTCCGGAGGCTGCTGGTCAGATCTCTTAACCTCATCTGCCTCAAAGGCATGGACAGAACATAGACCGAATCCCGTTAGCACCTCGGGCACCCTGCAGGAGGTGCGGCGTCAAGGAAATAAAAAGTTGCCACATAACCACAGTCCTGAAGTGACCACAAAGTGCAGCCATTCTATAGATGGAGGCGGAGTCATCCTGGAAGAGAACACGGCCTTCGTGATAGACAGGTTGCATCGTCGGATAAAGGATAAAATTTGCACTGATTTGCAGTGCCGCTTTCTTCTCAGATGACTCGAGTAGAGCCAAGCCCTGTCAGTAAAATAAATAAATGCCCCCCTCACACCAACACCGTCACCAACCCCCACAGCATCCCAAAGCCACTGGGGTTTTTTTTTCCCCTTTGTCACGTGTCTATATCTGTAATATAGCAATGAATGCTTTACATTTGAATACATCTGCACTCTCCATGACAGGTCACAGGACCAGATATACACCCTGTCTCTCTGATGGATGTGTGTTTTGTGCTGGAAACTGAGGACCAAAGACAACTTATATGATATACACTAAACCTGGACAATTTTTAAAAATCTTTAATATGGCGTCAATATTTTTGAGACATATTTGAGAGTAAAGGAAGGGAGGAAGAAAGAAAAGAACGAAAAAACCTTGAACAATCCATTCCCTCCCTTCCTCCAACCTCGAGCTTCTTGTTCGTTTCCTGACAGAATGCATGGTTTATTGCTGATGGTTTTTTTCTTCTCATTTCGGATGCTGAGTCTTTCTCTCCTGCAGCTGCTCCAGCAAGGACAAGGACAGAGCTTCAGGTTCGTGTGTGTTGAGATCGAAGGAACATTTCACCCAAACACTCCACTATCAGTAATGATGGATGAGAGGAAGCAGGAGCTGGAGCAATAATGACATCATGCTAAGTGCGCCCCATTTGCTTTAACTGCGTGTTGGTCGGCAGCTTTTTTTGTCGTACTGAACGAGGCAGTCATTCATAAAGCTGGACATGGGCCGAGTTCCAATTTTCATTCAACGATAAACATCAGGATTTTATGACATCACAATATTTTTTTTTGATATAAATGGCTAGCGTTTCTTTTCTCACCATTTTTTCAGCAACGTTCACGTCATATTCATGAGATATCCAATACAGAAGTAGCGGAGACGCTGGCACAAATGGTGGACACAAAGTTCCAGAATGCAATGTAGCTATCCTTCGTTTGCACGTGACATCACAGCTAATTATGCATGATCGTGTTTCCCCCAGGTTTTGAAAGCAGCGTAGTGGCACTGGGCGCGTAGAGCCCCATTTTCGGCTGGGGGTCACAGATGGAACTTTGAAATTTGGTGCATTTTCCTGCAATCTGAGGAGTTTTCTGGTCATATTTTATTATAGTCTCGCCTCATAATTTCACTTGTATTCATAAATATATATCAGTGTTTCCCTTTCATTGTAATGTGTGTGATGGGCCGCTAT
>JAODTV010000019.1:34260457-34272817 GCA_025399955.1 Galeichthys feliceps
AAATCGAAAGAGTGAAAGTGATTATCAGGCCGTTGCCATGTGAATCGTCTTTTATGAATGCGGAAGTGCTCCAGCGCGCGCTCTGTGCGCCAGCGCCGGTAGGACGAGCTTCGCCGGCAAAGCTCTCAACCCCTTCGTTAATCTTCGGGCGATCTCGAACCTACCAGCCTCGTTTTCATTTAAAATGATGGCGCATTTGTTTTGGAAAGTTGGAAAGATGAAAATTCTTCTAAAAATGCCTTTTGTTGCTGTTTTTTCAGCAAAAACAAGGTATTTAGGCTATTTTGGGACCGTATCTTGACAGTGTGGTGGCATTTTTGGAAGATTTACAGCGTGGCAGCGGCCAAAAATAGCATGGCGGCTCGCCACACAGATTACAATGTAGGGGAAACCCTGCACAACAAGCGTACTCCCGTCATGGCGGCGTAGTTACCGCTGCTATGGGGTCATGTGATAGTGCAAAGCCTCTATAGACTTGAGTGCGATGAGTATACCTGGTGCAATATTTTTATTTCAGTTGCTAGTATTTTATTAGTGTAATATTTCTACTTCAGGTGAAGTACTACTCTTATATTTAAGTTCGATTCTTATTTTGTTGTGTAAATTACATACATGGCCTGTGTTTTAACTTTTTTTATACATAGATTTTTTTTTTTTTTCCTGTAGGTTTTTTTAATACTTTTATTGCACTCTGGTTTTTTGTTACTGTTTATTCCTGACTCTTTTCTATCCATGAGCTGCTGAAACATGTAAATTTCCCCACCGAGGGATGAATTAAGTTTATCTTATCTTATAATATGGGATCATAAACATTTCAAATGGGGTTTTATTATTATTATTTTTTTTGTATAAATACATTTTGAATAATGATGCCTCAGTGAAATGGTGAAGTTCTGACGAGTGTAGCTTGGTCTTCTCTCAAAAAACTTAAGCAATAAACAGAAGACATGATGTGGCTACATTTCTCACCCTTAGGCATGTAACGATTCGCTCAGTTCTTGATTCGATTCACAATATGGGGTTCACGAACTGATTTTCCCCATGATATTCACGTTATTATATCACAAACATGATATTCCCCACTATTTATACAGTCAATTGCACAACAGGTCTTTCACATTTTAGATCTGTGTGTTTTCATGGCATTAGACCTGTTACTTCCACCTAGGGTGAAGTCGCTTGCATTCCTGCTAGGAAAAACTAAGATTATGCAGCCTGATTAAAAACCGTGTTTCATTTTTTATTTCATCTATTGGAATAGTCATAAATTTGCATCGTGAGTTATTGTTGCATGATGTATTGTTACATGCCTACTCAACACTGTGTCTGTCTGAAACGGGTAGTTCCCACAAGTGTGTTTGGTTCCCCTAGTTTATCTTGCCAGTCATGTTGTAAGAAGTGCTGAGCTAAGCTTATTTTCCCCTGTCATGTGCTGTGATAGTGTTCAAGCTCGCCATGTTACAAGATCATTTATACATCACGTCAATGTAGGATTATGCAAATAGGCATAATACTTATTACTGCGTCTAGTTGAATAATGAAAATGTTTAGTCGAGTTCAGCTTGGCCTTTTTAAGCCCAGTAATCTGAAATACCAACATGGAATGTTTTTTTTCAATGCAAGAAACCATACTCCTGGTTTACAAAGCATTAGGTGTACTATTGAAGTCCGTTTGTGTGTGCGTGCACGCGCGTGCACTCCCAAAACAGCTGTGTAAATGCACTCTAGACTAGCTCTGGAACAGCTGTGGTGCTGAGGGTCATAAAGGGGGCAGGGAGACATAAACACTCCCTTTCTACTGTGATGCTGATTTAACATATCGTAATTTAATTACTCCACTCTGATTCACATGCATATGTTCCTTTTAACCAAACTGCTTTTGTTGAAGTATTTATAATTGTACACACGTCCTTCTGAAAATTTGGGCTTGCTTTGAAATCATCATGAGTAATCTTGTTGCCACCCCACCCACAGTTTAGGAAACTTCAAATCGCATAGAACCGGAGTTCTGATTTGACTAAAATTGCTAAACCAAATATGTATTGGGGTACAGTGCTAAAACTGCTGAGTCATAATGGTGCACTGTAATCATTAGAGGCATATTGAGTATTTGAAGGAATTCGGTGACGTTTGTGGCATAATCTGCTTGGAAACTCAGGAAAGTCTCATCAACCCCAAGTTCATCATATGATGTCATGTTGCTTGGTTGCTCACACAGTCAACAGGAATAAAGTATCCCTTCACAACATTGAGTTTTTAGCAGTATTTACTTTCAACAGTCAGCACAGAACGATGGTTTAAGCTATAATACTGACTCTACAGTTTGCTGTTTTTGGCGAGCATGTTAACATGCTGGCAAAACAACACTTTCATGGATGCGTCCACGGTTTTTTTTTTTCCCTACTTTGTAGCTTAAATGCTACAAAAATGTTGTTCCGAGTTCCCGACTGTAGCATTAATTTCACACGGAGAACTCGTCTGCTTTGACCACCTCTATTTCTTGTAGCTGTACCATTCCACTGTCCTCACCCTCATTCACGCACATGCACTCCATCTTGCTCCTACTGACCTTCATTCCCCTTCTCTCTAACGCATACCTCCATGTCTCTAAGGTTTCTTCCACTGGCTCCCTGTTCTCACTACAGATCACAATCATCTGCAACCATCCTTGTCCATGGAGCCTCTTGCCTGATGTCATCTGTCAACCTGTCCCTTACCATTGCAAACAAGAAAGGGCTTAGGGCCGAGCCCTGGTGCAATCCAACATCCACCTTAAATGCCTCCGTCATTCCCACTGCACATCTCACTGCTGTCACACTGTCCTCATACATATCCTGCACCAATCTCACATACTTTTCCACCACTCCTGATTTCCTCATGCAGTACCACAACTCCTTTCTCAGCACCCTGTCATATGCCTTCTCTAAATCCACAAACGTACAATGCAGGTCCTTCTGGCCTTCTCTATACTTTCCATCAAAATTCTGAAAGCAAACATTGCATCTGTTGTACTCTTTCCTGGCATGAAACCATATTGTTGTTCACATATCTCTATCTCTCCTCTTAGCCTAGCTTCCACTACACTTTCCCATAACTTAATGCTGTGGCTGATCAACTGTATGCCTCTATAGTGAACGCAGCACTGAACATCACCCTTGTTCTTGAATATTGGTACCAGTACACTTCTTCCGAACTCCTCAGGCATCCTCTCACTTTCCAAGATCACTCTCCATGGCTCCACTGGTATATCATCTGGGCTGACTGCCTTACCACTTTTCATTCTCTTCAGAGCTCTCCTTACTTCCTCCTTGCTAATCTGCTGTACTCCCTGATTCACTATCTCCAACCTTCTCTCTATTTAATTTTCTTCATTCATCAGCTTCTCAAAGTACTCCATCCACCTTCTCAACACACTCTTCACTTGTCAGCACATTTCCATCTGCATCCTTTATCAGCCTAACTTGCTGCACATCCCTCCCAACTTGATCTCGTTGTCTTGCAAATCGGTACAGATCCTTTTCTCCATCCTTAGTGTCTAACCTTTCATATACTTCATCATTTGCCTTTTCCATCACCTTTGCCACTGTTTTCTTTGCTTTCCCTCACATCTCCTTGTATTATTATTTTTTTTCCTGATTTTCTCCCCTGATTTTTAGTCGTAGCCAATTCCCACCCGTCAAGTACCGCTCCCTATCACGCGGTCACCACCAACCAGGGAGGGGTGAGAGCATGCACGTGCCTCCTCCGTGACACACAATGTCAGCTGCCCGCATCTTTTCGAGCTGCGGCGCATGGGTGTTCAGGGACAGTCTAACACACTCGGAGGAAAGCACTATCTGCCCCTTTGTACGCATGAGCTCATAGACGCCCATGATTGGCCAGCGATCACTTTAAGTGACAGGGAAGCGAGCGCACCCCCTATGAGAGCTCAGCCAATCAGCTCCCATGGACTCCCGGCTGTGGATGGCTGCATGCATCACCCCGGATTCGAACTCGGATCTCCAGGCTTTACTGATTCTTGTTGTTTTACAGTTATTGTAACTTATGTAATATTAACTGCACAATGAAATGAAAACGTCACAGTCGATTTTCCTCAGTTTAACAAAGTCGCTTCAGTGTAGTTGGTTGCTGTTTCTTCGTAGCTTGTCGTGTCGCTTTATCAAAAGTGTAGTCTGATTGTAGGTATTTTAAACCATGAGTTTCTGAAGCTTTATCTGTTTCTGTCTGTAGCTTGACAAGTTGAAATGGCAAAGTAGCTTCCCGAACACTGCTTCCAGAATAATACATCCAGTATATTTTTGCTCTATAAAGTTAAGTCACAGCTTCTTGTGTTGACGATTGGAAACAACAAATGCATGCTGATGAGATAAAATTGTTCACAAGAACAATCTGAATGTCCTGCCACTTTGTCTTACTAGCTATTGCTTTTCTAAAAACATGACATCAGTCATGAAGATTTCAGGAAAGTTACAGGCGAACAACATTTCGTGTTACCTAATGTTGCCTTTTAAGTACTATTTTATCGAACAACTTTTTCCTGTTTCTGGATATTACGCAAATTTATAACTAATGCGCCAACTTTTGACATCTTTGAGCTTTATTTTAAAGACATAACACACATCTCGCTTGTCTTGTGTATATATATCTTTCTTGCTAGACTAGTCTTGTTATTCTTTTCTCCGATTGCCATCACCTCAGACGGATCGAAATATACTTTGCAATTCTTTCCTCAATCCGGTCTCCACTTTGCACTGATGAGGAAACATTGGCTTTCGTCCTGGCACAGTGATCTTTTCTGACAGCTGTTTCCGACGGCAGGCCTGCCATTGCTGCTCACACGGCCTTGGGCGGTTCTTGATGACTGTGTTTATCGTGGAGCTAACTGAGTTCTGACATCTCACACCACACAGCTAAACAAGTCCGCTGATAAAGCATGACAGGCCGCCCACAGTCTCCTAGAGGGACTCGTAACACACTCGAATGTTACATGTTCTCACACCTCTGCGTTGTGTGTTTGCGTTGGTAGATTTGCTGGATTTATCTGGTTAAACAGCGAGTGTAAAAAGCCATCTGACACTTAATGCCCCGTATGCTGTGGCATGTCAGAGCTGTACATATAATAAATTAACATTTTTTTATGGCTAGTGCATAAATCTTTCAAGAAGCATCAGCATATCAAAGCAACATTACTCATCCTTTTCGAAGATGGGCATTTTGCTTCTTGAACATAAATTGTTATTTTGTGGTTTTATGGGGAAATGTGACAGAAAGATCAACTGCGCACCATGTAGTTAATGGTGGAGTAAAGTATTTGTCCAGAGCGGCAAAGCGTTACAGCGAGTAACGGTGCTGCCTCGCAGCTCCAGGGTCCCTGGTTTGATTCTGAGCTTGGGTTAGTGTCTACATGTTTTCCCCTTGACTGTGTGAGTTTCCAAACATACGCCAGTTAGTGGATTGGCTCTGATAATTTGCTCCTAGGTGCGAGTGAGTGTGTGCGCTCTGTGATGGACGAGCATCCTATCCAGGGTGTATTCTTGCCTGATAACCACTCTTCCCGAGATAGGCTCCGGATCGCCCTCTGGAATCTGACTCGGATAAAATTATTGAAGTTGAATGAATACAGACTGTTTAGAAGCTTCAGTCCGTTACCCAGACTTGTTACCATTTCATCGGCTATAAAAAGCTAATGCGTTTCTCAAATACTCATTCAGGAGCGATGGAAAACCATCAGGCCTTCCCCTTTACTCCCAACTGACCCTGCCTCCACTGTTAAAACTGTAAAAATTATGTTTTGTTGTTGTGGAGTATTACCAAGAACTCTGAGGCTCTTTGAAATTACAGGATTGTTTTCCATTTCGAAACCTTTAAAGGATGACGATAAATAGTCTGCCGAAGGAGAGTACATACTTTCTCTCTGTGTGAACATCTATTTGTCACAGCAGTTGAAATGAAAGTAAATGGGGATCAAACAGGGAAAAATGACTTTAGTGTTAATAATATAATATTACATTTTGGATTGGTTGTATATATATATATATATATGTGTGTTTAAATAAGAACTGTTCATGGTAATGCACGCAGACTTTACATTAAAGAGGCATAATCGTTACTCACCCTGTAGTCACTTGCGGTGACGTAGAAGATGGGCTGAAAGGCCAGCCAGATGATGCAGGTGGTGTACATGGTGAACCCAATGAACTTGGCCTCGTTGAAGTTCTCGGGGCACTTCCTGGTCTTAAAGGCGTAGAACGTGCACAGGACAATGAGGATGCAGTTGTACGTGAGCGACACCAGCATGCTGGAATCCGGACTGTTGCACTTCAGAGTCACCACGTCACGCCTCTCGGGACTCATTTCCTTCCTAACACCTGGTACTTCAACCAGGAGCCACACCAATGACACCAACAGCTGCGCAGAGATCAGCGCACCACAGATGGCCACTTGTGACGCGGGGCTGATGAAGCGAGGCCGCTGGGCACCGTCTCGCACTCCACCAAAGATCCGCGCAATCCGATTCGTCTTGGTGAGCAGGGCGGAGTAGCACACAGCGAACGAGGTGCCGAGGCCGAGGCGTCGCAGGGCACAGACAACTGCAGATGGCTTGGCAATGTAGATGAAGGTCATGGCGTAGCACAACAGAACCCCCAACAGGAGGATGTAGGACAGCTCACGGCCACTAGCCTTCACCACTGGAGTGTCGTTGTGCCGTAGAAAAACTACAGCCACAGCCAGGGTACACATCATCCCCAGACAGGCAATGGTCACAGGTCCTACCGCCCAGGCATCTGACCAGTGGATGTATTCTTCTGGAAGCTCGTAGCAGCCAGTCAGGTTGGCCAAAGGCCATTCTCCGAAGCCACAGTCCTCACAGGTGAACTCGTCCAGCAGGTACTGATGGGCTTGGCAGGGGATGCAAATCCAGCAGCAAACATCCCCTGGTTGCATGCTCTTGGCCTCGTTCGGTTGGCAGGGGTCGCTGCACTGGGAGGTGGGCGCTGCTCCTCCCACCCGCTGTAAAATGCTGGTGTTAAGAATCAGACTTTGGGCCCAGTACCCCACCTTCCTGTAGACATACCTTCCATGCTCTTGCCGATAGTGGAAAATGTTGTAGCGGCCCAAGCTGTCACCCAGAGAGGTGAAGCGTACCACGTTCTCTGTATCAGCAGGTCTAAATGGAGCTAGTTAGAAATGATAGAAAGAAAACAATAGAAAGAGCAGTGAAATTTTAATAAAAAGACAATATGAAATAAAAATGGTTTCACTTTAAGAGCACATCCTTCACTTGGCACATTTACTCGCTAGAAAATGATCTTATCCTGCCTCCAGCAAAGTTTTTGAAAAATGCTAAGGCTTTGAGCGACGTTTGATAATTATCACCACCTACTAGACAAAACATTTTAATGTGCTTTAGTTTAATGCTGTGAAAAATAGCTCTTTATTATGGGTCATCAAAGGCCATGGTTAACAACCAGATCAGTCAAAATAGCTTCAAAAGAAAAATACAGTTGGAGAGTGGAACGAAGCGTCTAGCGTCTCCACTGATCTTAGAGAGATGAAACCCCATCGGTGGGCCGATTTGCTGAAGCCCCATGGGCTCTGTTGCTGAAACGGAGTCCACTGCCTCTGATGAATTCACTTGAGTTCCTGAAGTGCTGGTTTTAATGATTAAAAACAATGAAATATTTAAATGCTAATTGTGGCTGAATCAACATTTTCCTTCTTTCAGGCTCTACCAGATCCAATATCGAGTCTTCCCTATGCTTATTTTTCTTCTCATGGTTTAACTCTGTGCAGCTATGCTGACTGGAGCTGTGTGCTCACCTAATAATTCCAGTCTTTAAATCAGGAATTCAGCAACATCCTTTTAATCAGCAATAAAAACAACTTGCAACATAGACCGTTCATCTGAGTGATGTCTGAACATTCACTGAAATAGCTCTCCTCTCTTTATAAAGGCCATACTTCATGGATAAACACAGTTGATCATGAATGAAAGACAGTAGGTGGCAATTCGCATTATGCAAATCAAATCATGCTAATTGGTCCCACTAGCTTTCAGCGATTGCTGTTCATTTTGAAGTATCCTTTTATGAAGCTGCGGTAAACATTGTCATTGTCAGTTGCGTCACTCACCATCAAACTTGGTCTTGAGGATGAACTCACGGTAGAACCTTTTGCCGTTGCCAGGCTTCATGGCGTCGCACACTCGTGTGGTGTTGGGGCACACGGCCTGCCGCATGTTATGCAGAGCATGCGCCATTGCATAGACGGCATTTACGACGAACATGATCTTTGACTCCTGCTTGAACGAGCCATCCCTCAGGCTGTGTCTGGCACAGCTGGACTCGTGCAACCGACACCCAAACTTGTGCTCCCAGAATTCCCTGAACCAGGGGTTGCGTGTGTTGAGCTCTGGAGTGAGTTTGGTGAAGTAGTCCTCGAACTCGCGGATGGAGTAGGAGGCGAGCTCGATCGTGAAGGCCCCGTTGGCCGCTTTCTCACTGCCGCGCACCACACTTTCCTGTGCCCCCCAGCCATCGCTTGCCACCCAGATAAAGGTGACATTCATGCGTGCTGCTGCAACCAGAAGCTCTCTGGCATCCTCACTGCGCGTGAACAGGATCACCACTTTGGCATTGGCTTTCTGCTGTAACGAGCGGATGACAGTCTCGTAGTTGCCCCGATTCATGGACCGGCTGACTTTGACCGAAGTGGCGATGCAAATCTGGCGCACACGTGCT
Organism: Galeichthys feliceps; assembly: GCA_025399955.1. NCBI lineage: Eukaryota > Metazoa > Chordata > Actinopteri > Siluriformes > Ariidae > Galeichthys > Galeichthys feliceps. The sequence continues at coordinate 34,269,199 of JAODTV010000019.1, forward strand.
TCTTGCTGGAAAGCATCGATGCCTGTCTCACCATAGTCGCCCTCCGAGGCCACTGTTGACACGTAGGTCCAGTTAAAGTACCGCAGGATTTCAGCTATGGCTTTTGCCTGGTAGAAGTCTGGCGGCACGGTTCGAGCAAAGTAGTCATAGCGGGATTTGTCGCTTAGCTTGGCACTAGTGGAGGCATAGCTGATCTGAGGGATCTGGAATAGCCGCAGCAGGTTGGCCACCTGGAGACATTTGGGGAAGAGAGAAAACAGTCCTGTTATCCAACTCCAAACCCTATCAAGACATTTTTTTTGTATCTGGAGCTGCTGGTGCAGCTAACCAATCAGGGAAGCTTATAGCAATTATGAGGTAAGCTAAATTATGAGCAATGGGGAGATCTTTCTTTCATATTGCAATGATTAAAATTGTGGGGAAATAATCCTAGGCTTTCAGGCTACTCCATGAACAGTGTCATATATCCTGTGTACATTCACAATTCAGCAGGTTTATAGACCTAGTGATAGTCTCCTCGCAACATTTTGTGCCTCCAGTTATATTGTCTCCACACAAATCAATTTAGATAGATAGCCAGGGGCTCTCTGCAAAACCTGTTGACAAGCAATCAGCCACATACTCCGATCTCGATGCCTGTCCATGTCCCCTCTTTAAGAAAAGCTTGCTTCTAGCTATATATCTACTCAGCATGGAGAGGGATTTGGATCCTACAATACCTCCATGTTCATTCGTTATCGGACTCATCTGGGTCAATCATTTCTTCTTGCCTCTCCATGGGATATGGGCAGGTTTCACTCTGATGGCTCGAGATAGCAGCAACCAAAAACAACAGATAAGGAATATTGTTATATTTGTTCCAGGGCATGATAAGGTTAAATTTAGGTGTTGAAATCCAGCTTTTATGGTTCACTATAATCGTTGCTAGCAGGCATGGAGAGGGGAAAAAGTATTGGGTTTGTGTCAACTTTTTGCTTACCCTCGGCGTAAAACATTCATTTGGATATTTCAGTGGAGCATGGAGACAAAATAAATCTGGAGATGGCATTTCTTCCTTCACTCTTGCAGTTTGTTTATGAGCTTTGAGGCGGAAATTCAGGTCAGACAGTCAGGTCTATAAGTATTTGGACAGTGATGCAATTTTCATAATTTTGCCTCTGTATACCACCACAATGGATTTGAAAAAATGAAGCAATCAAGATGTGATACAAGTGTCGACCTTCAACTTTAATTTAAGGACTTGAACAAAAATATTGCATTAACCATTTAGGAATTACAGCCTTTTTTCATAATTCTTCCATTTTCACAGGCTCAAAAGTAATCGGACAATTGACTGCTGAGCAGATTCATTGCCAGGTGTGACCTGTTTCCTCGTTATTTCATTGAAGTTGATTCCAGGTGTTGAATTTGCATTTGGCAGCTGTTGGGAACTGTTAGGCAAGTGAATGAGGCCAGCATTAGACTGAAAAAGTAAAACGGACCTATCAGAGAGAAAGCTGAAACTTTTGGAGTGGCCAAATAAAGAAAGTGACATAAATGCATTAAAAAGAAGGAATGCACCGGTGAGCTCAGCAACACCAAAAGGCCTGGAAGACCACGGAAGACATCTAAAGTGGACGATCGTCAAATTCTTTTCTAAAAAACATTCACAACATCTAAGGCAAGAACGCCCGAGGCAGTATTATTATTATTATCAACGTCTACAATCAAGAGATGCCCTCATGAATGTAAATACAGAGAGTTTACCTCAAGATACAAATCAATGGTAACACTCAAGAACAGAAAGGACAGATTAGACTTTGCTAGAAAGCCTGCCCAGTTCCAGAACGAGATTTTTTATTTTTTTTTGACAGATGAAACCAAAATTAACTTGTACCAGAATGATGGGAAGAGGAGAGTATGGATAAGGAAAGGAAGGGCCCATATCCAAAGCATACCACATCGTCTGTCAAACATGGTGGACATGGGCATGTATGACTTTCAGTGGAACTGAATCACTGGTGTTTGTTGATGATGTGACTGCTGATAGAAGTCGCAGGATGAATCCTTAAGTGTACAGAGCTATACTTTCTGCTCAGATTCAGCCAAATGCTGCAAAACTAAGAGGACGATGCTTCACAGTACAGATGGATGATGACCCAAAACGTATTGTGAAAGCAACACATGAGCTTCTTAAAGCAAAGAAATGGAGTGTTCTTAAATGGCCGAGTCAGTCAACACAATTGTGAACGCTGTTCACGAATACAAGGCAAAAAACGAAGGCACAAACAAGCAGCTTATATTTTTAATCGTTGGTTTGTCCAAATACTTTTGAGCCTGAGAAAATGGGCCGATGAAAATGAAACGAACCCCTTCAATTCAAGCTGAAAGTCTACACTTGAATCACATATTGATTGCTTCATTTAAAAATCCATTGTGGTGGTGTACAGAGGCAAAATTAGGAAGATTACGGCGCTGTCCAAATACTTCTGGACCTGACTGTACGTTCTTATTTCCCAAAGCTTCAGAGCAATCACTGGAGGAACTTGGGGAACCCATTTACTTTGCAAATTGGAATGACAATTAGGCCTGCGGGGAGCACTGGCTGATGATGGAAAGTCAGTGTCCAGGAGGATTCACATATAGCACAAGGCTGCTCACATTAAAATACCATTCGCTGGAGGATTCTTGGGCCAATTGTTCTGCTTTAGGATCTGATTTTGCCTTTTGTATTTTAATAACTTGCAATTATATGGACATCACGAACTGACCCTCGGTCTGACTTCCCTCTGGGACACCCCATACTTTGGGTTCATGAGCTCGAGACGTGGCTGTACTCAGTAGACTAAATCCGATAACAGTACTCCGAAGGGGTTGGCTGCAATTTTCTCCCTCCCGACTTAAATTCTAATTTCGAGTCCCACCGAAGGCAAATCTATTTCCGTTCAGCCCCCAGACACGTACGGCTGTTGTTATTGTATCCATCTCTGCATGCATATGGCGAAGGGATTTTTATTCAAGCTGAAAATAATCATATTCTCTGAATATATGCAACAGTGTGCGCTGTAATGCTACTGCCCAGCTGTGTCAGTGTTAAACTCTCAGAGCAATTTTACCTCTTCGAAAAGGTGGGGAATATGTAAAGTTATTGGTTCTTGCTAGCTTCCTAAAATGGGTCTAATCTGTTGTAGGGTTCGACAAAAACCCTTTCAGGGTAAACTTTGGGTAACCCGATCATCGTCTTAAAATGTTGCCAGAGAACACTACTGTACAAATAGAAATCTTATGACAGACATATAGGTTAAGTATTAGTACGGAACCATTTTTGGTCTCCCAAAGGACCTGATAGATGGTTCTTAAATCATACTTTTGATGTTACAGAGTACAAAATGCCTTCCTGTCATTTCCATGCACTGTAGTGAGAAATGAGCTCTCTTCAAAAAAATCAAAGCTCCTCAAGGGATCTTTGGATAGTTAAGGGTTCTAAGCTTTCTAGAAATTGTACTTGGAAATCTCTTTGAGCGGGAAACCCTTTGTCGAAGGCTGATTGTGTGTATATTCCATTCCATCCATCCATCCATCCATCCATTATCTGTAGCCGCTTATCCTGTACAGGGTCGCAGGCAAGCTGGAGCCTATC
>JAODTV010000019.1:34406788-34421333 GCA_025399955.1 Galeichthys feliceps
AAATATTACCATTATCAACATATAGGTATAAAATAAGTGCTGCCGGGCGAGGTCTGTTTTGCCTGGAAACACTTGTTTTATTTCCGTTTTTAGAAGTCTGTGTTTGTATGAATATGGGATAGAATGTGGGATGGAGGAGATTTTCTGAGCTGGAAAATTCCGTGTTGGAGACCACACGCAGCATTTGAAACCATCCTGAAACAAACAGCATAATAAAGATCAAGGAGTGATCAAAACAAGCCTGGGATAAAATTCTGGAAAAGTATCAATCCATGTTTGGTTACAACAATATCCTGGGGAGCGACGTTAAATCCATTATTGAAAGGAGACCGTCCACCAAATGGAAGTGACTTTTGGAGTAAACATTTTCCAATAGAGTTATTAGTTCTTTTTTTCATAGAATATAAACTAATTAAGAGTCTAATTTAAACCACTGCAACCCTGACCAGGCAGGTACTAAGGATGAAGGAATGAATGTTGTAAATGCAATCCAGAGACGTTCATGAACATGGTCTTTCTTTGTCCTATAAGATTCATATTTGTTTGGACAAATGAACCTGTATAAACATCCAGTGTGTGTTTTTTTTTGTGTTTTGTTTCATATTGGAGCACTTTGTCGATTTGTGCACCTCGTATTTGTATCTGATGAGAACACATTGTCTGTTCAAGCAGAATAATATATTAGTATTTGATTACAGCACTAATTTGTTCTATAGTTACTCTGCGGTTGTGTGTGTGTGTGTGTGCGTGCGCGCGTGTGTGTGTAATATGGATATTGATAGGATCTTCTGCATTAGCGCAGAGTTATATGATCTTTCCTCCATGTTTCTCTGCTTCTCCATCTCGCCATCATCTCTTGTCTGAGCTCTGAACCTTCCTCAGAACTTAGGAGAATACCACAGTAACACGTTTCCATAGTTACCACATCAGCGAGTGGGAGATACTGTATAGATTCCCACACCGGGGTTTCAAGAGCTGTTTTAGTAAAAGATCAGCCCAAGTGGGCCTCTCAAGCTCAAACCAAATTGCTAAAATAGAGGTTGAACTCCTACATCACTACAAAGTCTTGCTTCTGCGGCATGCACAAGGTTCTCCAGGCCGTAATTTTCAGCTCGATCAAATCCATTTAAGGAGAAATATGTTTCAAACACGTCACGTTTCCTCCCAAAGATATGATGCGGTGGGATTTACTGCACTGCAAGTAATCATATGCTCATGGCTTCTTCACTCACACACTCACTCACACATGCACACAACATCTCTTCACATCATCCTGGACTGCAGTGATTTCATGAAAACCATTTACACCACGATGATTCCGATCGTTCCAACACCCCACCTCCAGTCTGTGGCATTTATGGTTTTAAGGCTTTTATCCATTTTGCTTTTCAGATCCATTTCCCTGAAGAAGAATCTAACCAAAGGCTCATCAGTCATCAAGGCATGAATCTGAAGAGCAGTCTGAACCCGAGCCAGAGTGGATAATTAGAGCAAAACTACTAATGCTGCTGTAATAAGAACGTTTCCCCAGGGACAGCCAAAGCCATTATCGCTGTATAATTATCTTTTATTTTTAGTGAGGTACATCTTTGTGGTGTAGGGCAGAACACACTCACCTCCATCTGAGGACTGAAGTATGAACAATCAATACGTTGTAGACGCACAATGATGAAGCAGGCAACACAGATCCAGCCTCGCACCTCGATCATCTCGTACATAATCATGTATATCGAGAATCCAGAACAACAACTGCAAGGAAATCACCAAAATGTCCTGGACTCTTGAGATCAGGAGGATCAGACTACACACGATGGTCACCATGTCAGGTCAGGCGATCATAGTGCCATAAATTCTTGCCGTGTCTTAGTCAGGAGACTGGCAAGACTCCATGTTTGACCCCCACCAATCATCCTTGCGTGTTGTTGGGGAGGAGGGTCAAGAAACTGTCAATCATGGCTACTCTCTCAGAAAATAAAGTATATTGTTGTACCTTTAGGGGTACAATGACTTGTCACTGGGACAGTACCCTCGAAGGTACTTATTTGTACCCTTTATATACTGTTTAGGGACATATATCCATGACCAAGTGCAATACCCATGACCAAGTGTATGTTATGTGAATGTCTGCAGATTTTATATCTTTCCTGTTTGTAAAATTTCGTCCACATCTTGTAAATTTGTAAACCCTTATATCTATACATCTTCTTGTTTGTAAATCTTGCATCTTTTTCTAAATCTCTTACGTATGTATATATTGAGTCCGTTTCGTAAAGCAGTGCACTGAAATTCCATTGTGTATCTTACACAATGACAATAAAGCAATCTTGAATCTTGAATATTCCAACAAAACAAAGTCACAGCAAAATGCATTAACTAAACAAATTGAGAACTAGGTACCAAAACAATAACATGATGTGCTGCATAAGATGAGTAACTGAAACAACAGTCTACCAAAACAACATATGCTAAGTAACTGAACTTATGTATAGGATTAACTACGAGAGAAACTGAATGAGTGGGATAAATGAAGTAGTTAAAAAAATATGTGCCCTCTGACGGCTTGGTGGTGAACTGTGTATGCTGGACGTGACAGACACATCTCTCTTTTCACTTCTCTGCTAAGGCTCTCTCTGGATATACATGTTATGTTGTGAAGATGAATACAATTTCTTTACAACGATTAATACAATCATAACTGAAGTTAAATTATTCCAATACTTTACTGAATAGTTTGAATAGCAAGTCTTAAAAAAAAAACAACCTTCAACTTGTTCAGCACACAACTGCCTAAATACTTTAGGATACTGGACCATAGTGAAATTAGCTCTTTTTATACTTTCATTATGCTAGCTATCTATGGGCAGATGGTGGTGCAGTGGTTAGTACTGTCACCTGACAGCAAGCAAGTTCTGGGTTTGAACCTGAAGCCTTTCTGTGTGGAGTTGGCATGTTCTCCTCATGCCAATGTAGGTTTCCTCTTGGCACTGCTGTTTCCTCCCACAGTTCAAAGACATGCAGATTAGGTGAACTGGCAACTCTAAATTGCAAATGTGAATGACTGTCTGTCTCTCTGTGTTAGCCTTCGTGATAGATTGCCAGCCTGTCCAGGGTGTACTCCACCTTTTGCCCAATGGGATGGGCTCCTGCACACCCATGACTCGCATTGGATAAGTGACATAGAAAATGAATGAATGGCTATCTATTTATATATTAATCTATATGATGTATTGCACATGTTTTTTTAAAAATACGTGAAGTTTAAAATATGTGAGAACTCCATAACCAGTGTCAAATTATAAGCGAAAGATTATCATAGGCTGTAGAGTTGAGTAAAGAAGTCAGCAAAGCTTTGAAACAAAATGTGTTAGTGTGCAAATTAACAGAGAACTGTAGAGAAACAACATTTTTACTCAGAAAACCCACAATGCAAGCAAAAACTGATATTTTGGCAGAAGTTCAAAGCAACTCAGATAGACATCAGCAAAGTGAACTGTAAAACCAACCCAAGCTCATGCAAAATTTTGCAGTTCTTAGAAGGGTTTTTTTTTTCTTTTCTTTAAATCATAAATTTCAACCAGAAATTTGCATTTCAACCAGAAAAAGTGCATCCACAGTAATGTCTAAAGTTTTTTCAGACACAAAAGCATTAATGTGCAGTTTCAGTTTTACTGAGTTTTGACACATTTTGTCTGAGGCCAAAGAATGGTTCAGTAAGAATTATAGCTAATATGCCTCTAGATATTTGGGAAGAAATATCCCCTCCATGTTGAGGGTCAAGGCCCCAAAAGCTCAAAAGCCCAATATTAGGGTGGGTTTTTTTTTTTCTTTTTTTTTTTTTTTCTTTTTGAGCTTGAGCTCACTACATTCATTGTAATCCTTGTATTGACGAGACACACACACCAAGTACTCAGTCAGAACATTTACTTGGAGACTGCATCATTGGACAACTTCCTGCTACCAGGTTATGGCTTAAATGTCACACTGCCAACTAGTAGTGATAATTTCACACATCACATATCAATACATCTCCCTTTTTTTTTTTTTTTTTTTTCAAATAAAGGTCATCTTGTACCAACTCTGAACTTAAAAGACTATTGTTATCATTTCAATAATGAAATCCATTCCTTATATCAACTTTCACAACAAGATAATACATTGCAAAATAAATTCCATATTAACAGTTTCACTGTTTACAAATAAAATAAAAAATAAAATAAAAATCTTCACAAATCTGTATCTTTTTTTTTTTACTTTCTTACATTTAGTTCACTTACTCTGCACATCACATTTCTTCAATCAGTCTCTTTGGTTTGACAATTTGCCTTTGTGAACCTTGACCCTGTGTTACATCACTCTGTTTGTCTTTGTATGTCTCAAGACTGTTCTGATTGTCTGTCATTTCGGGTTGTTCTGTCTGATCTGGGATTGTCATGTCTATTGTGTTACTGTCCATGACCCTGAGTTCTTTCTGAGGCACTTTCTGTAAGTGTCTTCTGTTTCGCCTCATTGTGTTCCCATGCTCTGTGATGACTTCATATGATCTGGGCGTTGTCTCCTTGACCACCTAAGCCAGCGGTCCCCACTGCCCATCACATCTTACCCGCACTATATCCTCCTGTGCGAGTGGGCTCAGAGCTTGGCTGTTCTGTTGTACAGTTCAGTCTGTCCCACATCAGGACAGCTTGATGCACTCCTTTCCACGTGATGTGTTGCTGATGGAGGTCTGGTCCTAAGCTTCCGTTTCATGTGCATTTCTACTGGTGAAAGACCATTTTCCATGGGTGATGCTCTGTAGTTTAGAATAGCCAGGTAAGGATCTTCTGCATTGTCTGCAGATTTTTTCAAAATGCGCTTTACAATTTGCACTCCTTTCTCTGCTAATCCATTTGATTGCGTGTAGAGAGGGCTTGAGGTTATGTGTTTGAAGCAATACTTTTCAGCAAAGTCTTTAAAGTATTTGCTCATGAACTGTGGTCCACTGTCACTTACTATAACAGTCATTGGAGTTCCATGGCATGCAAATATGGCTTTTGTATGTGCTACAACCCTTTCCGCTGTTGTGTCACTCAGCCCTGCGAATTTTGGGTAATTGGAGTGATAGTCCATGACTAACAGGTAGTCTTTGCCTTTAAGTTGAAAAAGATCCACTCCAACTTTCTCCACGGTTCTTGAGGCTTGTTGTGTGGCCTCATTGGCTCCTTTAGCTGTTGATATCTGTGGCACTGGCAAGTCTCACAGCACTGCACATATGCCTCAATGTCTTTGTGCATGCACGGCCAGTATAACACATCTTGTGCAGTCTTTTGCACTTCTCTATACCTAAATGTCCTTCATGCACTAATCTGACCATCTGTGATCTCATGGACGTAGGTATAACTGTTTTTGTGTCCTTTAGCAGAACTCCATCTAACACTGACAGTTCCCCTTTGAAGAGCTGGTATATGGCTTGTCCAGCTTCACTTGGCCTGGTAGATGTATCTGTTCCATTGTTCTCCTCAGCTTTTCATCCTTTGTGTTTCTTTTGCTATCTCTGTCCATTTTGCCTCTGACACTGGCATTTGTGCTCTAATAGAGTCTACATGGATCTGCACAGCCTATTCTGTGGTGCTTTTGGTATTGCGTAAGCTAGCCCTACTCAGTGTGTCGGCTACCACTAGGTGTTTGCCAGGCTTAAACTCAAATGTCAGGTCATATTTCTGGAGTTGTAGCATTAGGCGCTGTGTGTGCAGTGGCGCATCACCCAGTGGTTTCTGTGAGATAGCTATCAGTGGTTTGTGATCTGTTTCTAGTATTACTGATCTTCTGTAAACATATTCATGAAACTTTTCACAGCCATACAGTGCTACTAGTGTTTCCTTCTAAATCTGTATGTAATTTCTTTCTGCATTTGTCATCGTATGAGATGCGTATGCAGCTGGATACCACTCTGTAGCATGCTTCTGAAGTAGCACAGCTCCTAGGCCAGCTTCAGATGCATCAGTGGACACCTTTAATGGTTTGTCCTGGCCATATAATTTTAAGACTGGCCCTTTAGTTAAGCTGCTCTTTAGCCACTCCCATTGTCTTGCATGCTCTGACGTCCACTGCCATATTGTGTTAGTCTCTAACAAGCTTCTTAGTGCTTTGGTGTTTGCTGATAAATTTGGAACAAATTTCCCTAAGTAGTTAACTAACCCTAAGGCTCTCTGAAGGTCATTTTTGTCCTGCGGTATTGGCAGTTCTGCAATTGCCCAAACTTTTTCCAGATCTGGTTGCACCCCCGCCTCAGACAATTTCTCTCCCAGGTAAGTAATCTCTTGCACCCCAAATTGGCACTTACTTTTTTTGAGTTTCAGACCTGATCTTTGCGCCTGACTGAGGACCCTTCACAATCTGTCATTGTGCTCGTCTTTTGTTTTGCCCCATACTACCACATCATCAATAAAATTGCCTACCCCTAATATTCCATCAAATAATTGCTGTACAGTTCTGTGAAAAAAATTCTGGGGCTGAACTAATCTCAAATGGTAAGAAGCAACGTTTTCCAAACAACGTATTAAATGTGCATAGTTTAGCGCTTTCCTCATCAAGAATGATTTGGTAAAACCCAGATGAAGCATCCAGTTTGGAGAAATAGCATGCTCCACTCATTGCGCTGGTTATATCTGATTTAGTTGGTAGCCTATAGTGTTCTCGTTGGATCACTTTATTTAAATCTTTAGGATCTATGCAGAGTCTCAGATCTCTATTAGGTTTCTCTATGATAACCAAGGAGTTCACACATTTGGTGGGTTCTTCTAATTTCCTGATGACTCCTTCTTCCATCAGTGAGTCAAAATTTTCCCTCAGTCTCTTTTTAAGTGCAACTGGCACTTTTCTGGCTGGGTGTATGACTGGTTCTGCATTATCCTTAAGCCTTATTTTATGTTTGCCTGGTAAGCGGCCTATGCCTTTGAACACCTCTTTGTATTCTTTCACCCAGTCAGTGTGTGTAGCCCTACTTGTATTAGCCTCTGTGTTCTCATTTTTGTTCACTTTATCTCTATGTATGGAATGGACTCTCTTTATCAGACCTAGCTGTTCACAGGCCTTCAATCCCAAATTCACTTGTCTGTTTCCCTCAACAAGCACAAATAGAGCATTCACTTTCTGCCCTTTGCTAGACAGGCTAACTCCACACACTCCCTTAGTGGGTATTGGCTTGTCATCATATGTTCTCAGATTTATCTTTTTGTCTCACACTTTAGGTTTTTTTTCAGTCTATTAAAGTCTTTCATTGGCAAGATGCTTACCTGCACCCCTGTGTCTAGTTTCAGTGAAATGTCTGTGCCATTCACATCCAGGCATGCTATCCATTCATTGCTTGAAACATTTTGTCCTCCTTCAATTGCATCCATGAAGAATGGCATCTCCTCGTCCTCATCTTCGCTGTCACTCTGCTTTTCCATGAGTTGCACCTTTTTCTTTGAGAAACAGCATTTAGCAAAATGATTCTTTCCGCCGCATTTTTGGCATTCCTTTCCGAAAGCTGGGCACTGCTTTGGCACGTGCTTCATGCCACACCTCCCACAGTTCCCTCTCTCCTGCTTGGGCCTTGAATCTTTTCTCTTAGATGTCACTTCCGGTTTCACTCGCTGAACTGCATCCACTTCGACCATCTCATTCTCGTTGCTAAAAGTATTTATTTGTGCCTTTGTGCTCTTTGATGCTTGGCAAATTTTAATTGCCTTCTCTAGTGTGAGGTCTGTCTCTTTCAATAAATGCATCCTCACTTTCTTGTCCTGTACTCCAATCACTATTTGGTCCCTTATCATTGAGTCATATACCGTTCCGAAGTTGCATGACTGACTTTTCAATCTTAATTCTGTGTCATACTGTTCTATCGATTCTGACTCTTTCTGAATCCGGTTTCTGAAAACATACCTCTTGTACATTTCATTTTTTTCTCGGTGTGCAGTACTTTTCAAACTTCGCCATAACTATGTCAAACTTATCTATCTTCTCTTCTCTGAAGACAAACGTGTTGTTCACGTCCAGTGCACCACAACCTGCCACTGTTAGCAGCAGTGCTGTCTTCCTCTTGTCGTTCCCTTGCAGCCCAATAGCAAGCACATAAAGTTCAAAACTTTGTCTTAAAATTTTCCAGTTCTCGTTGACATTACCGGTCAACTTCAACATATCTGGTTGACGGACATAATTCATTATTACAGTCGGTATGAGATTTTTTCCTGGTGCCATGTATTGACGAGACACACACACACACACACACACACACACACCGAGTACTCAGTCAGAACATTTACTTGGAGACTGCATTGTTGAACAACTTCCTGCTACCAGGTTATGGCCTAAACGTCACACTGCCAACTAGTGGTGATAACTTCACACATCACATATCAATACAATCCTGTAGTACTTATTTATATAAGTATTGTGTATTTCCTGTGCAACAAATTCTGCCTGTGGATGAATTATACCTATTGTCATTTAAAAATGCATAATCCATAATGTTTTATAATGTAATAGATTTGCTTATGTCTATAGATTTATCTTAAGCCTTAGACTTAATATTGTGTGGAGGACAGTGACTTAAATCCTGTTTTCTCTGTTTAAAAGATTTAATTATTATTATTATTGTTCAATAATAATTTCACCTACTACTTTGAGCTCACCAAAAGTAAGAATTTTCATGCATAAATTTATTAAATTATATTAAATTTGTGCTAATGTATTAAAAGTCCCTGAAAATTACAGATATCAAACTCAACACATGTGGGAACTGCCTGCTTTCCTGGTTGCCAGGTTTGAGCAAATTTTCCACCCAGACTGCAATTTAAAAATGGCACAAAAACACATGAAACCATCCCAAAATGTTCTGATAATAGAAAAGTAAGGATAAACATTTTTTTTTTCTTAGTCAGGGCATCAAGTGAACAGTGGTGCAAATTTCTGATTTTCAGTATATATCTGCAATGCATGGACATTATGTGTGGAACCTGGCAACCCTGAACAAATACCAAGTTAATTATAGAAATAGGAGATGCATGGTTTTGTTTTAATCCGATTTAAACATTGCCTCCCAAAATAAATCCATATTTCGACCATATTTCTGTACAAACAAAAGTATTATCCTTTCATAGTTTTTCTGTGTACAGAGAATGATTGCATGCTGTGCATAGAGCTGCATATCTTTGCAGGGCTCTCCTAAAATAAAATAAAATAAAAAATCTCATTAATTTTGAAAATATTAGAAAACTTGTTCAGTATATACAGTACTATAAAAAGTCAGAAACAATCCATTTGTTTTCAATTAAATGGTCATTTAGTACTGGTAGTTATTTGGTAGCAAACAATAATGATTTTCTGTTAAATAATAATAATATTAACATTTAAAATATAAATATTTTTCCCTTCATTTTTGTTATTGCTCATAAATCACACAAAGATCTTCAAGAGTAAACAACAGGATGAAATCTGTAAGTACTTTGTTTTTAATATTCAACATTAATATCAACCTGCATTAAAATGTACTACATGGCTGTTTAATTTAAAATATAATTAATGTACTGTATATAATTATTGTTTGCCAACAAATAATTAACAGTTCTTAATGGCAATTTGATTGAACAGGAAAGTGGACATTTTGGACAAATGTACTTCGTGAACTGCAAAAGTGCATAGGAAGTTAAACCAATAAATATTCAAAATGGTTTATGTCTCTAAGCATGTCTTTGATGTTTTTGTCCAGTCTGCAGGAAATGATTAGAGGTTCCTTAATATGGAAAAGAGTCTCAAGCTCATCCTGCAGGATTGATTGATTGATTGATTGATTGATCGGTCAACTGATTGATTGATTGATTGATTGATTTCATTTTTCTGTATACTCTATACTGTAATTATAGTGTACTGCAATTTCAGCCACTGTTTTATTAGGGGGATAATGAGAAAGCACAAAAGTCAAGTCAGATTATTTGTATAGCACTTTTAACAACAGACATTTTCACAAAGCAGCTTAACAGAAGAATAAAGACTAAACATGTGAACTAATTTTATGCCTGCAGAACTGAGACCAACACAGGACACAATTACTTCTTTGGGGTTCGTTTATTGTGAGGGGTGGTAAGGTTTGTTGAGTGTGAACTGACAGAAGGCCCAACCAGTGGTTTTCTTACCCCAAAATATGATGAAAAAAGTAATACAAAAAAAATTTATATAATCATACAATAATACGGCAGTGGGCTTAGGTGCAATTCCAAAATACAGACTCCAGTAAAAACACTGGCTTCACCGGGGAGCACACAACTTCAGACTCTTGACACACAGATGTCTTGCTATAAAAACCTGGAAACATGGAGCTCGGCTGTTTCACTGGATCTCCCAAGATCTAACGTCAATCTCATGTATAACATATCATCCGGTAACAAGATGAACATAGACATAATTTGGCTGTTGTACATCATGTTTCCACCAGTTTTCATAATATTTACCTCTTTATTTCACACGATGCACAATCGGTGCTCGCTACCGCACTGCTCTCCCAACAGCTCCAAAAACGAAAAAGAAAAACCCAAGATGCACCGGGCGCCCAAACTGTGTGCATGCACGACACTGCCACTTGGGGGCTGAAACGAAAAACTACAAAAGGATCTTCCATCAACAAACAAATGAACATATGCACAAGAAATGTGAAAATCATGCTTTTTAACCCGGTGCGAGCTGGGGGTGTTACATGAAATTTACCGCCCGACTACATTCTCCCCTGCAATAAATCAGCGTCCCCAATGATTACACAACCTGAATGGGCCCAATTGATCCCTGCAAGGCCTTCTCAAATAGAGCAGCACCCAGGCTCGTTAATACCTGTGAAACCATCTCTGTGCTGACCGTTACTGCATTACACGTGGACTTTGGTAAGTTGAAAGGGTTTGAATGAAACCCTGCTGTTACTTTTTTTATTCTCCTGGGAGCAGGTATTGGTACACGGGGTCTTAAATACTTTTCACCAACACAACTTGTTCCTGTTGGAGGTTTGACGCTGACTGCTTCATCTGGAAGAACAGTATTATCTGCTTTCACATGCAAATCATCACCATACTCACTCTCACAATCACTTGGCTCTGTGTCATGAGTTCTCACACCACTACAACCTGGCTCAGTTTATGTAGACTCACCCAATTCTGCATTCCCCTGTAATGGTACATCAACCCCTTCTGTTCTATGGACTCTCTTAATGGGCCCTCCATCCAAAGGCTCTAGTGTATGTTGTCCCCTGCACATCAACAACCTGGTAGACTATAGGACTCCATGCGTCTTGAATCTTGTTTCTCCCTAGAGGTCTGTGACACAGATAGACAAGCTGACCAATGCCTACAGGGGGACAAAACACCTTCTCATTTTGTAAAGCAATTCTCTTAGCTACTTTCTGTTCCGAATACTCCCTAGCTCGCTCATGTGCCTGTCTCAGTCTTTTCTGATGAGCAGATAACCAGTCCTGTTTTCTGTCAGAAACCTGCTCATGCCCTAACAACACATCCACAGGAAGATGTGGCTGTGCCCCAAATAGCAAATAATAGGGTGAATACCCTGTAGTGGAGTGTGGCGTGACGTTATAAGCATAAACTACCTCAGGAAGATACTCAGGCCACTGTCTTTTTTTGGTGGGTGGGAGGGTCCTTAGTAGATCATGGAGTGTCCTGTTATACCTTTCACACTGAGCATTTCCCTGTGGCCGGTAAGGGGTTGTCCTTGTCTTTTTAACACCATAGAGGTTCGGCTATAACTTCACTCTCAAAATTACGGCCTTGATCAGAGTGTAGTCTCTCAGGCACCCCATACTTCATGAACCACTCCTTTAACAACACTTTTGCTGTCGTATCAGCCTTCTGGTCTCTGGTAGGATATGCTTGAGTGAATTTGGTAAACACATCAGTAATTACTAAGACATTTTCACATCCATCTGAAGCTGGCTCTAACACTAAAATCTACAGCAATGACCTCCAGGGGTCGAGAGCCTAGAAAGGCCTTAACTGGAGGGTGGGTCTTAGGTGGCGGCATCTTGGTTAAGATACACCATTCACAGTTCTTAACCCAGTTCTCTACATCATCATAGATGCCAACCAAAAAACACCTCTCTCTCAGTAGATTCACAGTGCGCTCAATGCCCTGATGTCCCATTTTGTTGTGCACACTTTCCATGACCTGGTCTTTCAGACAAGCAGGCAAAAGTAGCTGCCAACATTCACCATCTGGTGAGCTGGTTTTAACCCTGCACAGCAGCTCTTCTCTCTTATGGATGCAACGCCACTGTTTCAGTAGCTGTTTAACTGGTCTGGACAAGACAGCTCTGTCTTTTTGGCTCAGCCTCCTATTTTGATCCCAGAACCGCATGAACTCTCTCAGAGTGGGGTAATTCTTCTGGAAGTCTGCCAGCTCTCCCTGTGTATAACATGGGAGTACAAAGGTGTTTCCCTGTATGTCTCTCTGCTCAAAAGAACCTGATTCTTGAGACGCATCTGTCTGACTTTATAACACTCGAGACCCTTAGGGACAAGGTCTGGCTCCAAAGCTGTTCCTCTCCACACAAAATTATAAAGAGCAACATAATCATCAAACTCTGAGTCAGATGTAGGTTCAGGCTCCCCTGCAAACTCCTGCCTAGAAAGGGCATCTGCAGCAGCATTACTACACACAGGGCGATACTTCACCTCAAAATCAAACAGCTGGGCCACCCAGTGCTGTTCTATGGCACCCAACTTTGCTGCCTGGAGGTGACAGAGAGGATTGTTATCCATAAGGACCACAAACTTTGATCCAAGCAAATAACTCCTGAATTTTTCAGTGACTGCCCGTTTTAAGGCAAGTAACTCCAGCTTCATGCTACTATAATTTCAGTCATTCTTCTCAGCCTGGCGTAGCCTGCGACTTGCATAAGCTTTGACTCGCTTGGTGTCTCCTTGCTGCTGATATAATACTGCACCTAAGCCATGCTGGCTGGCATCTGTCTCAACTATGAAGGGGCATGTGAAATAAGCAAAACCCAAAATGGGAGCAGAGGTAAGCTTCTCCTTTAACTGTTCAAAAGCCTGACTGCATGCAGGAGTCCACATTGACTTGATTAGCCTTAGCTAACTTCCCTTCATGTAGACAGTGGTTGACTCGGTCATGCAGTGGCCCAGCAAGCTGTGAGAAACCCCAGATGTACCTCCTGTGATAACTACAGAATCCTTAAAAGGATCTAAGCTGTTTGACATTAGTTGGGACCTTCCACTCCTTAACAGCAGAGATCTTACTTGGATCTGTCCCCACACCCTCTGCTTATACCTCATGACCCAGGAACTTCACTGACTGCTGGAGAAAGGCACAGTTCTGCAGTTTTACTTTAAGGCCAGTCTCAGCTAGTCTCCTGAATACAGCTTCTAGCCTGTCCATGTGCTGCTCAAAGGTCTCAGAGTAAACCAAAATGTCATCCAAATACACTAGGAGTATCTGGAAAATTAGGTCAATCATAGTAGCCTGCACAAGTCTCTGAAATGTTGCTGGCCCATTACAGATCACAAATGGCATCCTCATATACTCAAACAGACCAAACGGTGTGGAGAATGCTGTCTTATGTCTGTCTCTCTCATGCATGGCCACTTGATGGTATCCACTGGCTAGGTCTATAGTGGAGAAGAACTTGGCACCACTCAAGGCATCAAAACTCTCATCAATTCTTGGTAATGGAAAGGCATCCTGTCTTGTCTTTGAATTGAGTTTTCTGAAATCAACACATAACCTCAGACTGCCATCAGGTTTCCTCACGAGCACTACAGTGGAAGCATATGCACTGGAGCTCTCCTGAATAGCTCCCTTTTTCAGTACATGGCTGATATGCTCCCTGACCTCACTGAACTGCTTAGGAGGAATTCGTCTGTATGGTTGTGTCACAGGTATGTCGTATGTAAGGTGTATCTCATGCTTCACTTTGTCAGTATGTCCTAAATCCTCATCCTCAATGGCATGTATGCTAATATACTTCTCCAGCAGAACCTTCAACTTTACTTGCTGTTCAGAACTACCACCAATCTGCAGCTGGTCAAGGATAGACTGTGTGTTAGCAGGCTTTGCTGTTTGCTTCTTGACACTGACTCGCTCAGTATCAGTGGAGATTCTCTGAAACTTCACTTCACCTACATCATCAGTATAGACACTGTCTACATGATTCAAAACTCCTAGTCTTGTCTTGGGCTTCAACCACACATGCTTATCAGATATGTTCATAACTTGGACTGGAAATGAGCGGTTCTCTGATGTCACCAAGGTGGGCAAAACCACAAAACCTTCAGGTAATGGTGTGTTTACGGGCTCTAACATCAATAAGAGACCATCCTCTTTTACAGCTGTGAGCCCCTTAGCCATAACTGTAGCTACAGAGGAGGCTGGTACATGGACAACATCTTTCCCAGAGACTTTAGCAAATGAGACTGTGGCAGCGGGGGCGTGGCCAAGCATCAGTTTGTGAATGGAGGGCAGAGTTGGGGAAGGTGAGTGGCTAAATCATTACACCTGTTGGTGATTAACCTGTGTG
>JAODTV010000019.1:36360684-36373308 GCA_025399955.1 Galeichthys feliceps
TGGGGTGTTGTGTGTAGAATTTTGAGGGAAAAAATGAATTTAATCCATTTTGGAATAAGGCTGTAACATAAAATGTGAAAAAAGTGAAGCGCTGTGAATACTTTCCGGATGCACTGTATATCTAAAAATCTTGAGATAATTTGTCTCTCTGAATACAGCAAAGTTTTTTTTTTTATTTAAGAAAATTCGTTTATAAAGTGAAAAACCTATGTAGTTCAGACACTTACAGTCATTCTGCGAGCTACTCCTTCAAGCTGTTGTGTTTCTAATCTCATCCTCTGGACGATACGCAGAGGAGGTCCAGTCTCTGGCACAGGAAGCGAGCGCAGACCAAGAGACTTGTTTCCACACACAAAATGCAACTGGACAGCAGCAGTTTCATTTTTCAATGCCAGCAAGCCTTGCCACACTATAGGATACCTCTGTTCAAGACAAGTTTTTTGGGGGGGAAGAGACATAAGAGCTTTAATGGTCTCAATTTAAGGAGTTAAATTATTTTTACCAACCCTAAAATTATATCCCCGTGGCTTACCGTGAGAAGCTGTACCATGTTGATTTGCTGGTGTCCAACAGGTTCAACTTGACTTTCATTCTGAGCCTGGTTGTGGTCAGATTCTTGAGCACCCTTTTTTTGGACAAACAATGAGATAGATAGATAGATAGATAGATAGATGGATAGATGGATAGATAGATAGATAGATAGATAGATATAGATACCCAAATGATTTGTACAAGTGCAGTGCAGAAATAACAGATTTAACTTCACTGTTTCAACTTGCCTGTGATGGAGTGATGTTGCGAGGAGGTTGGCTGATTCCCTGTGGTGAACTTTCAGGAAACTGCGAGTGCACAGTGCGCAGGCTGGTGTACATGGTTGAATACTCCGAAAAGGATGGCACAGTCCCAGAGGAGATCATCTGTACTCGCTTAGGAGAGGCCATGGCAGGCAGTGCACCACGTATTCCCAGCATTCCATCTTTCCCAGGGGGTGGTGTGGCCCTCTTTATTTCAGACTGCTTCAGGGCATCCTTGTCAGACACACCTTTCTGCAAGAGGTGGGCCCGTGGAGAGAGCGAGGCTGTAATGCTGGTCGGGGTTGAGCTGGGAGGACCAGCCTCTGCTATATGCCCCTGGTGCAACTCGGCAGCCGGACGCTCCCCCTGCGGGTGGTATATGAGCATCCGCATGTCTCTCGTTTGCATGTTAAACCGCTCCATTGGCAGGCCGCTGTGAAGTGCGCTGCGGTATTCGGCTGGTAACGACTCTGGTTTGAGTTGAGTCGCTGTTTGCCTTCCAAGTACTTGATGAAACCGTCTTGCTGCCTCCTCCTCACTTGTTTCATGACCTCTTGCACTGGCCGGGTTGACTTTGAGAACCATTTCTCTGTTCCCCACAGCATGAGGAGACGTGGGGCGCTGCTGACCAGGCGCCCAAGATGAAGAGAGGCCTTCAGAGTGAATTCCATAGTTCATCACCGATAGTGGAGGTGTGTTGACCCTTACATCTCCCTGAGAAAGGTGACCCATGGAAATAGCCTGGCCCACACGGTGAGGTGACATTCTGCCAAGGTTTCCATGTGTACTATGAGGAGGCATGATAACTGACTGTTCAGTGTGGTGCATGTTGGGGACATATTGAGACATGGCGGATAAACCGGTTGGTAAGACCATAGACACGCCTTTAGGAGATGAAGAGCCAATAGGAGAAGACACTTTGGCAAAGGGAGAATGGGTGTGACTGGATTTCCGTGGCGAGCGGGGTTCCTGTTTGGTCTGAACATGTGAAGAGGCTCGATCCGTTGGCGTGCCTGATATGAACCCAACGTGATTGCCACCTGTCGAGGGAAGGTGAGGGCTTATGGCAGGACTTATAGTTGACACCCAGGGAGATTTCACGTTTTCCACATTAAGAGGTTCGCTTCCTTCTCCTTTTTTTGGATGCTTCATCAGCATTGTGTATTCTGAGTGATGGTAACCCATTACTTGTGATGGGCCTGGTGTCTGCTGTAATCTTTTCACAACCCCGCTTTGCACCGAAGGGTAAGGGTCCAATTTGTCCAGTCCAGATTCATGCTTAGTAGAAACATTCATTTGTAACTTCAGGGTATGACCATGGTCCGCTGGAGGTACTGAGCCCTTGGGCGCATCTCTTTGAGATCCACTGTAAAGTTCCTGTTTGATTTGAGGCATCGTTACCAGCTGCATAGATTCAATATCCACTGCACTCGGTGGTGGAATTTGACTGATTTTGGCACTAATCCTTTGTCGTCCCTCATTCTTCTGTCCTGAGTGACTCAGCACTACAACCCCCTCAGAGGTGTTTACCCGGAGTCCAGCAGTGGGGCCTGTACTCAAGGATGTGCTCTCCACGATATAGCGACCTGGATTCCCACCCTCCTCGCCGACGGGTGGGCAGTGATAAGTGCTACCTTCCTCCACGCTTGTCTGGTACATCTGTTTTGGTGGCTGCTTTTCCATAAACGGGTTCGCCATCGGAAGACCGGGTTTCTCCTCGGATTCAGGGGGGTTGCAAACTCGACTGATGACTGAGGTGGCAGTAGAGGCAATGACAGAAATCACAGATTTCTCGTTAAAGACTTGCTTCGTCTCTGTGGACGGTAACGACGATGGCTGGCGAACTACCGGCTGAGCTGGAACAGAAGTTTGCCTGTTTTCATGCAGCGCACTCTTGACCTCACTCTCCCTTGTATGCATGCCTCCAGAAGTGGCACTGATCTCCGAGATCGGAATACCTCTTGGTTTTGCAAGAATTTGACGCAGATCGCTGGTGTTAGTATCATGAGCAAAGGAATCAGACAGCGATGTCGGGTTCTCTAACGGAGTTGTGGGAGTGGCTGAAGGTGAGACAACTGCCATCTCTTTAGACTGATTCAATCGGTCTGTTGGGGAAACGGAAAGTCTTGGATGTGAAGGTTTGAGACAAATACTTGAGGGAGACAGAGAAGGAGATGTACGTTCATAAGGATTAAGCTGAGGCCTGAGTGAGGTTGGGCTTTTGCTTGCTGCCGGACTAGATGCTTTTGGCAAGTCAGGCTGCTCTTTAAGAGCACTCTCGATCACTTTAGGAAGTTCAGGGACGATATTAGCGGTTACATTGCAATCTTGCTTCGATAAGGGGGCAATTACAGCAGCAGCCATGGGTGGAATCTCTGCGACTGCTGGTGCCACTGGGGATACGGATTCTGAGGACTTGACAGAAATATTCTCAGGTTCCACTACCACCTCTTTGATGGCTTCCTTTTTGTTCGCAGCAGCCTTTTGGCCTTTAGCTCTCCTCTGGGCTTTTGGTCTTCCTTTCGCCCCTTTTCTTGGCGTTCCCATGTTTGACGCGTCCTCTTGGACAGGGGCCGAGTTGCTACCTTCAACGACTTTGGCATCTGGGACGAGAGGCTGAACGTCTGGGTCTGGATCTACGACAGTGCTGATGACTTGGTCTTGTGGCAAGCTGCAAGAAATGTCTTCAGATGTGATAGAATCAATAGCGGCAGCGAGTTCGGTTTCACTAGCAGGATTAGCAGGCTTGTCTTCCTCACGCCCCTCTACAAGTTCAGACAAAGGGGCTTGGGGCTCAGTCGAGTTCTTGAATTGAAGAACAGCAGGGTCTTCTGTGAGCTTAGCAATGTTCTCCACAGCTTGTTCGAGCTCCATCTGGTGGGATAACAATGCCTCTTGGGGATCTTTGACCTTTGGGAGTGCCGTTACAGACTCTTTAGTATTACCGTCCTCCTCCTTGACCTCCTTCTCAAATCGAGGATCCAATATTTGCTCTTTGGGCGATGTACCTGGTACCACCTTTTTAGGACAGTCGTCATGGCCTGATTCGTCCTCGCCAGTTTGCAGCATCGCCTTTACCTCAGTCACATCAAGCCTGATTCTGAGGTTTTTGAGAACAAGAGCTTTATCCTCCGTCATTAGCTTTGAATTACAAGTTATTTGAGTAGTTTTTGTTCTCACACTTTTGTCCAAAGGTGACTGCTCCTGAACAGACTCGCAGAGTTTATCTTGGCTTCCAGTAATGCTTTCTGTTTGAGGAATTCTGTCTCCCTCTTGTTTTGGTTCTGAATCACTTTGTGGTTTGTGCTCCTCCTTTGGCTCATTTGTCACTGAAGGACCACCATCGTGCTGGACGTTGCCGTCCTGAGAATCCACGTCCATCTCAGCAGGAGTCATGACCTCAGACATTTTATCTGCTTTTTCTCCCTTTTTTGCCAATCCAGACCCAGCACCTTGATTTGCAGCTTTGTTCAAGCAGGGAGAATGTTTGCCTTTGCCACCTTTGGTGACGGTTTCATTGTTTCCACTTTCATTGATCTCAGACTCCTTAGTCTCAGGTAATTTTGACCGCTCACTCTTCCCTGCTGAAAAATCCTCTCCTTGGCGCCGATTCTTCGGTGGACGCCCCCGCCGTGCGGGTGGCAGTACAGGGAGGCTGTCTGCTTCTGGTTGCTGTTGCCCTGCATCTCTGTCTACACCACGCTTGCGTGTGCCACGTGAGGACTCCACATCCTTGCCAGTTTGTGGTGTAGATTCATCTTCTACTGGGGTGGCATAAACAGAACGTACATTTCTCCGCCTTGCTCTCACAGGGGGAGTGTTTTGTTCTACGCTTTGTTCAGTCTCAGGGCTATGGATGGGTGACTTGCCAGTTGATTTGGAATCTGAAATTGCTTTCGAGGAGTCCGCTCTTGGAGAAGAAGACCGTTTAAGCTTTTCTCTATCAATGCGTTCACTTTTGCGAGTACTCTGTTTATCTGATGTGTTTGCTGGGATCAAAGAGGCTACTGGTGTTGTCGGGGAGGTCTTGCCCTTCTTGTTTCTGGACCTCGGAGGAGGAGAGATCGGTTCCTCCACTGGATAACTGTCTGCACCTTTGGACTCCGTTTCTTTGGCAGGAGGTTCAACTTCTATTGCTACAGGCTCAGATTTCTCTAATCTTCCTTCAACTTCATCGACCATCATAGAAGAGGGAGAATTCTGTAATTCAAGCTCAGTTTGTGGCTCAGATTTTGGTTCATAGCTCACTTGAGAGTCAGCGGTCTGGGTCTCGCTATTGGGGCACTGCTCGACCTCCCGGTCATTGGTCAGTTCCAACTCTTTAACAGGACTTGTTTTAATTTCATTCATTAAAGGTTTTGAGTCCTGGGATTCAGATCTAATTGAATCAGGGGGTTCTTGGGGCAGTGGATTTGTCGAGGAGACTAATGGCTGTTCGGGCTGTTTTTCTTCTTTTACTGAAAAACTGAGTTGTTTCAGGGAAGATGTTTCACCGTGACAAACTTCCTGCTGTGGCGACGTTTCCTTAGTTGTTACGACAGGCGATTTCTGAGTTTCCTGAACAGGAAGGGGCTGCATGATTTGCACAGGGCTTGACTGAGGTGTTTGTACAGGGCTGACTGGTTTAATCTCAGCCGGTTTAATCTCAGCCGGTTTCATTTCGGCTGGTTCAACAGCACAGCGTTGCTCTTCCTCCTGCGTTTTATCACTGACTTGGCCATCAATGCCTTCCTCTTTCTTGGATTCTTGTTGAGATTGCTCTTTCCCCTTCTGTTGCTGCAGTCTCGTTAACTCTAAAAAGCGATCGTGGAAGAGTACCACCGGTTCAGAATCAGGTTGACCTTCAATTTGGCCTTGTTGATTCGCTGGAAAGCCCATGCCATGTTCAGGGTCTTCATGCTTCCTTTCAAGATGCTGGAGACGTCTCGAGTCTTGCTCAAAGATAGAACTGTGAAGAAAGCGAGAGGCAAAGAGCTCTCGTCGCTCTTGTTCTTCTGGTTTCGGATCTTCCTTTCGGTCATCTAGTTTATCCTCGGACTCGCTTCGTATTTTCTTTTTCTTCATGTACCATGACGGAGTCGGTCGTGGTGTCGATTCTACCTTTTCTGTATCTTTTCTGCTTCTGAAACTGGCAAAATGAGAATCGCTGTCCAGAAAAGACCAGTTGTCTTCCCTCGAAGAGGATAACGACTTTGCGCGCTCCAGCAAAGCTTTAGTGTCTGGTGTAATTGTTTGGTCAAGTGCAAATGAACAAAACTTGTTCCTTTCCAGTGAGCCGGTCAGTTTGGATTCTGATAATCTGTCCCCACGATGCCGTTCAGGGAAGGACATTGAGGTTGAGGGCATGGGAGAGTTTGGTTTGTGTTCTCTATCTTCTTCGGAGTCAGAGCGCACCTCACCAGGCTCTAAATCGGGCCAAATTCTATATTCCATATATGATCGATTGACGCGTCTTTTATCCAAGCTCCTTGAAAAGTCAGGCAGCAAGTCCTGCTTCAGGCGACTTTCCCAACGTCTCTGCTCATCATGTAGGGACGTGCTTAGCTTCGACGCCTGTGAGGTATGGACACGTTTAACTGTTAGCTCCATGTCCTGGTGAGAACTGTCTTCCTGTTTTGGTTGTTCTTTTACTTCTTTCACGGTAATTAATTGGGGAACATCTGTATATTCTTCCTCTCCATGTTGAGAGGCATTAAATCTCGGCGAGTTTGTGCTCCACTCTGCCTCTTCGCTCTTTGGCCGGAAAATTCGGTATACCCGTTCTCTTTTGGTACCAACCTCCATGTCCAAGTGATCTTGTTTCTTGCTTTTACTTGATGGAGAATTATCAGTGACGTCCTGCGGTGGCTTGCCTACCTCATGCACCAAGCTACGGTGTTCGAAATCTTCGGCATCTACACACTGAGGAGTATCTGCTTTTCCTGGTTTGTCAGGCTCTTGGAGCTGCTGGCGAAGTCTTCGGTTCTGCTCCATTTGCTTTCGATAACTCTGAGAAAGATCTATGTCCAAATACTCTTCTCTGCCTTTGTTGTCTTTTTCTGGGGTTCCGTCGTTGGAGAAACGCCTTGACACACTTGGCCCAGACTGAGATTTTGAGTCTAAAGACTCCACGTTAGTCTCAAAATGTTCCGCTTGTCGTCCAGATGAGTTTTGAGAATCAGCTCGGTGATCCAATTCGTCCTTCAAATGAGACATCCGTTCCAATTTGGACTTGGAATGGTCTCTCTTCTGCGTCTCTTTTTCGAATGTTTTCACATCACTTTCTCCTTCCTTCGAATAAGATGCCCCAAAATCTGCAGGTTGATTAACCCCTGTGCTCTGTTCGTCCTCAAGGCGACCTCTCTTCTGTTTTATGGCTTTGCCACTAGGATCGCCAAAGCGCCTTTTTCGTGCCGCGAGTCTGTCAGAATCCAAGAGGGAATCTTTCCCTTCATTTCCAAGTTCTGATTTGAGGTGTTTCTTTGATCTCCCTTTGCTATCCCGATCTACTGAATCAATTTTTGCACTGTCAAGCCTTTCTTTCTGTGACTCCAGACGAGACATCAGATCAGAAGGGGAGGGTTCGCCCTCACCTTTGTGCCTCTGCCTCTCTGAGCTCTCCACATCTGAACCTTTCATTTTTCCAGAATTTGAATCCAGGCTAGGCTCCCTGTCCGCTTCAGAATAAGGTACGCCAGGAGACTGCACTTTCCCCCTTCTCGATTTTGTTTTCTCGCCCTTCTCTCGGTCTGCTTTTTCCTTGCGCCTGCCACGCTTGCTCTTTTCAGTCCCACTTGCGCGATCAGCCTCGGCCTGCTCCATTTCTCTGTTCAGACTCTCGGTTTTATAATCCACTGGAGACTTCTCAGACTTTTCAAACTGAGGAGCCGGTGATAAAGAGCTACAGCTTCCACTTCTCTCAGACGAGTGCCTGTACACACGTCGCTCTGCTTCCCTCGAGACGCGGTCAGTCGGCGAAGGAGAGGCAGAAGGGGTTACGGGCCGCCGCGGATGGGATGGGCTCCATCTGCTGCGGTCAGCCTCAAAACGTTCACGTTCGCGTTCACGCTCCCGCTGGATGTAGCTATATTTTCTGATATCCTGCTCAAAGGGGTCTCTGTAATCCCTGTATTCACGAGGATCTTCATGATAGCGTGGATCATAGTGGTCACCTTGGTAATGGTCTAGTTCCGGATAACGCTCACGGCTGCGAGCGGGATAGTCTCGCCGTGGATCGTCGGCATAGATTCCTGGTGCCCGAACATTCTCGTAGTATGCCCGCTCTGCTGAGAATTCATGATAGGAAGGTCTTCGGTCGTCCCTGACAATGAAAAATGGGTTAAGGTTAATAAACGGCTACATCTGACACATGGGTAAAAAAAAAGGGAGCTCTGTTTTATTCTTACGAGAGGCATCTTTTGTAAACGGTTACCTTCTGTCAGAGGGAATTTCATAGAAGTCACGCATATCCTGCCCTGATGCCTGCATAGAGCGATAGAATGCAACTTGGCTCTCCTGGCTGGCGAAATCAACCTGTAGAGAACAAACACATACCTGAAGCAACAGGTACAACTAGCAATATATTTTCCATGCTTGAAACTCATTCAGGGCAACAAGGAAACGAGCGCAGGTCGCTACCTTAATTTTGTTGCCGCCAATCTTCCATCCTTTGGTCTCTCTTACAGCAGCTTGTGCAAAATCTGTGTTGTTGTATAGAATCAAGGCCATCCCTTTCAATCTGTCAAACACGACCTACGAGAAACAATAATTAAGCAGGGTTCAACACAAAATGAAAACGCAATCAGAACTAGATGCACCAAGCATGTAAAATACCTTCACCACATGTCCATAGCGACAGAAGTGCCGTGTAAGGTACTGCTCTGTGATGTTCGAGGACAGACCATCTAACCATACGCAGGTCGTAGGCATACTCTTCCCAAAACCAAGCTGCAAAAGGAAGATGGATAGCAAAGTTGTGTGAAAGTGAATACAAGTGATTGAAGACTTCAGTTTACTAGAGAAGCTGGACAAATACTTTGAGTCGGTTGGCGCCCAGGTATTCTCCGTCCATTTTCTTAATCGCTTTACACACACTGGCGATGTCCGAGTATTGCACAAAGGCATACTGAGGAACACCGTTAACCCTCTTAATATCGATATCCTAAAAAAAGACCAAAGCAAAAACAGGGGAGTGAGACGAGAGCACTGGCCTACTACTATTGCGAGATCAGGGAAGGGTAGGTTTTCATGGGGCATCAGTAAAGATCTGCGTCAACCGAGTCAAACACTTACCACAATCTCTCCAAAGCGCTGAAAAACATCAAGCAGCTGCTGGTAATTCGTCGTTTTCTCCAAGTTTCCAATAAACAAGGTTCTGGTCGCCTTTGGGTGAAACTCGTCAATCCGTCCGTCCAACGGCCGAAACTCATTCTCGCTTTCCGTCTCTGTTGGAGTCGGCAAACCGGTAAGCAAAGAAGGCCATGCTGCAAAACTCAAAACCCCACAACTGCAACACTCACCAGGGCCATTCCAAGCAGTCACTTCTATCAGCATCCCAAAGAAGAGCTTTCCTTTCGACACGCTGAGCGCTTTCTCCTGGTCTTCTTGCTGTCTGAAGAACACCAAGCCGTATCGCTCCTCCGAGGCTCCATGGATCTGCACTGAGGTCACCTTCCCGTACTTCTTAAACTCGTGGAAAAGTCCATCCTTCAGACTTGTGTCTGGAGAAGAAAACAATCACGTGACTGATCTTGTACTACTGCAAAAGAAACCACCCAAACACGCACACAGTTTCAATACTAACCTGTGGATCGTACAGGGAGGTTCTGAACCCTGATACCAAAACTCCTACGTGGTTCATCACAGTCCAGAGACAGTGGAGGAGGAGCTGGAGGCGGGTGAGTGGCTGCAGACTGAACCGAGCGTGCTCGGGAGCCCTCGCTGGAACTGCTGTTGGAGTCACTGCTGCCAGAGGACAGAAAACAAAAAGCACCTCCTTAGAACAAAAAAGGTACAGTACATCGAGACCAAATCACATTAATGAACAAAAGCAAGTCGCTAGCCTATAAACAAATCATCCCAGAACAGCCTCTGACCAAGTACACTTATCCAGCATAGTCCAAAATCTCCAAGGAAACGGGCAATATTTCTTCTGCACAGCAATGAACGGAAATTCTCACCAAAACTTCTCTTCTTTTACCATCGCCGAGGATAGACAGTGATCCGAATGTTAAACCATGGTCTCAACGTGTTATAGGGTGCCTTTATTCTCAAAAATGCCATTTTCTACAACATTACAACACTAACCCAAAATGTAAACCTCTAATTTAAAAAAAAAAAAAAAAAAAAAAAAAAAAAAAAAAAAAAAGTACGCCATTTTGAAACAAAGATCTCAAATGATTGCCTTTTGTTGAATACCAAGATACGATTTAGTATCCTATGGCCAATGTGTGAATAGGGAGGGACTATTTCAAAAGTACCAGATATTCAAACACTGCCTTTAAATTGATGCCTTAACCCAAATGGATCCAATAATGGAAGCAGTTCATCAAAATCCACCTACCTGCCACTTCCAGTACTGCTGGTGCTGCTGACTGAATCTGAGCTGGATGATCGGCTTCGGGAACGTGAACGCGGACCTCTGCCTGGAGAAACAGGAGCTCTTTTTGGGGAATGGGAGGCCTTGGGGGTCTGTCCCGTGGTTCTTTGCGGAGAAGGGTGCCGCGATTGTGAGGAATGAGAAGATCGACTTCGTCGATGATGGTAAGTCCGATCAACACGCCGTCCCCGGTCATCGCGGTAAGGATCCCGGCGTGTGGAACCAGACAAAGTGAAGGGATCACGAATTCGAGACTCAAAGTGAGATTCTGGGGTCTCAAAACCTGCACTAATTGCACTAACTGCAGGGCTGGCCCCAACTCCAGAAGCAAAAATGGCACGGTCGCGGTAATAGTCCGTGTTGTAGTGCCGCGGCCTATCGAAAGTGCCACTGCGTTCGTGGTGTCCATACGGATTGTGCTCGTATGCTCGATCCCGACTGTCTGAACTGCTGTGAGAGGAACAGAAAGAGATGGGAAAAGAAAGAAAAGATTCAAAATCACTAAAAATTTACAAAACAATTCCTGCAAAAGTACATCACTAAACATTCTCAGTGATGACTGGGTCAAACTTCAACCAAGAGCCAATCAATGTTCATAACTACCCAAATCGATTCCAACACCCACACAAACAGCTAGCATGTTTTGTGCGCACATATTCTGCAAAATTGCACAAAGGCCTGACCTGATCATGCAAGTCATCACTCGGAAGAAACTCATTAAAAGTAATCCTTCAGTTTGAACTAACTACTTTAATTACTCGATAGTATACAATAATGACTAATATAATGACATGTTTCTTTGGTCATAAAGTTGAGACCAAGTGCACAGACACCCTAGCTCAATTGGATGATCAGCTGAGATGTTCAGCATCTGAAATTTGCCTTTTTATATTCACACCGAGTCTGTTAATCTAATGTAGCTAACACGTAACAGAATAGTATCGCTTCTGGATTAACATGGCGTGTGAAAATACTTCCACAGTGGCATCTTGTCGGTTGGAGATGCTCAGACAGGATGCATTTTCTAACTCTAAAGAGCCAGCTAAGGGGCATGGACTAAAGTCTGAAGGCAGGGATGTATGGTCGAAGTGATTCGGATGCTAGTATAGATCGCATTCAGCTTGAATATAGATTTATATGTATATATTTATACTTTATTATGAAACTAAAATGTTAAACATTTTCCTTCAAGACATGCAGATTGTATGAGAAGTTACGCATTAGCTGCATAAGTTTCTCCACAGGAAGATTCTCGAAAGAAACAGCTTTTATGAAAATCTTTTCTCTTGTAAATAACTGCGAATCACACTAAACCAACAAAACCAACATTTAACAGCCAATAATGATAAGTACACTACAGTCTTACTGAGAGACTGCTTACAAATCTCATCTTCATTAGACAGGTCATGTGTTCAGTCTGAACCTGTTTGTTTGGAACTCGAGTACTGGTGTCTAAAAAGTACCTTACATCACAAATATCAAATTATTTACTTCAACTTAATTTATAGTAAGAAAGGTACTTGAATTGGTGTAGAAATTACTAACATCCTTAGAAAACGTCATATTTAAAAAAATAAATAAATAAATAAAAACTG
Source organism: Galeichthys feliceps (assembly GCA_025399955.1). NCBI lineage: Eukaryota > Metazoa > Chordata > Actinopteri > Siluriformes > Ariidae > Galeichthys > Galeichthys feliceps. The sequence continues at coordinate 36,372,651 of JAODTV010000019.1, forward strand.
AAAAGGTACCTTTTACTGCAGTTTTATATTCAAGTTGGGGCATTGTGTAAAACAAAAAATCAGAATGCAATTATTTATTTTTTGAAAACTATATACTCATTTTGAATTTTATGCCAGCAACACATTTCAAAAAAGTTGAGAGAGGGGTACGTTTTCCACCGTGTTGCATCCCCTCCTCTTTTAACAACACTCAATAAATGTTTGGGAAATGAGAACAATTGCTGTAGTTTTGAAAGTGAAATCTTGTCCCATTCTTGTCTCATATAGGATTTCAGCTGCTCAACAGTTAGGAGTCTCATTTGTCATTTTGTGCTTCAAAATGCACCACGTTTCCAATGGGAGTCAGGACTGGACTGCAGGCAGGCCAGTTTAGCGCCCAGACTCTTTTCCGACAGAGGCATGCAGTTGTTCTATGAACAGAATGCAGTTTGGCATTGTCTTGCTGAAATAAGCAAGGACTTCCCTGAAAACAACATCGTCTGGATGACGGGCTGTTGCTCCAAAACCTCATTCAGCATTAATAGAGCCTTCCCAGATGTGAACTAATGCACCCTCATACCATCACAGATGCTGGCTTTTGGACTGTGCACTGATAACAAGCCGGATGGTCCCTCTCCTCTTTAGCCTGGAGGACGTGGTGTCCATGATTTCTAAAAAG
>JAODTV010000019.1:36732314-36743859 GCA_025399955.1 Galeichthys feliceps
AGACACGGGGAGAACATGCAAACTCCACACAGAAAGGCCCCCATCGGCTGCTGGGCTCGAACCCAGAACCTTCTTGCGGTGAGGTGACAGTGCTCACCACTACACCACCGTGCCGCCTGAGTTATTTGACAGATTTTAGCAGATGGGATGTGCACATTCAACAGGGCCGACATCACATTCATTAGATTCGTTTCATCAAGTCTACAGCTTTAAAGGACTTGCAGGAGAGAGCAAACATCACATAATACTTCAAGAAAAGAGATTGTGTGAGGCAAAAAGAAAAAAACATCCAAGTTTCCGTCTGCTTGTAGCCTAGCAGCTGAGATCTGCAGGTGGAGAGAGAAACAGTGCGTGTGTATGATACCTGGAGTGCAGTACAGGGATAGAACACTTGGTGAGGATGCTGCCGATGATGATGGCCTCCCTCAGAGTGCAGGTTCCCGACTCACACAGCGGGATCAGGATTCCTGCAGAAGGGAAATTAATCACTGCTGATTAGATCATTAACACTGTTAGATCAGGTGTTTATTCCTCTCCTGGAGGACCACAGGTCACTTTTTCCTGCTCAAAGTCACCTGATTCCACTCAGCAGTTTATAATCAGGTTTAGTTTGAAACATCATCAGACTGCGCTGGACTCGTGATGTGCGAGAGTGAAACTGACGACCCGCGTGTTAGACTGTGAACCCGCACTATCATTTTACTCCTGCTCCTAACACCTCACCTGTCTCAGGGGTCACAGTCGGGACCAGCGCACACACAAGGACTGGAGTTTTTTACGAAACCTTTTCTGCCCTTTTTGTTTTTTCTCCACACAGCAACAATACGGACTGGAAGTGAATGACAACACTGCCCCCTAGTGCTCTAATACATTTATACAGCTTGTGATGGACGATCAGAGGAAAACAAAGACACAAGGTTGGTCCAAGTCTTGAGAGAGTATTGTACTGTTTAAAGATAATAATAATAATAATAATAATAATAATAATAAAAAAAAAAAATCACAGCATTCATAATAAAGCAGTTATACAGCATAAACCAGTTTAAATTCTGAATGTTTTGCTGTAATCTCACTGCACTTCTCTACACTTGCGTATATTTAAACGGTAACTCGTCACTGTAATATTTAAAGAGAAGATTTATCCTCTTATGTTCCCCATGCAGTCATATTTTTAGTCGTGTTGCTAATTCAGTGGTCATATCCTGCACATCATTCGATCCTGTTCCTCTGTGAAAAGGAGAGAGAAGCTGAGCTGGAACATTTCCTGTGCCTGAAACCAGAACCTAGGAATAAACCAAACCCACACTGACCTTTAAACCAGGCCCCGGGTTTAAACAGAGCTTTCTTTAGAGCGCTGTACAGGTGGAAGTTCAGCCTCTTGTACTCAGCGATGTCATCTCTGATCCGCGGCAGCAGCACGAGGTTGTAGAAGCGCTGAGCCATTCGCTCCTTCAGGTTCGACGAAAAAATCCTGCATTACATTACATTCATTAATGGTACATTACATTAACGGCCTTTAGCAGACGCTCTTATCCAGAGCGACGCACAACACACCCAGAGCAGCCTGGGGAGCAGTTGGGGGTTAGGTGCCTTGCTCAAGGGCACTTCAGCCATTCCTGCAAGTCCAGGGAATTGAACCAGCGACCTTTTGGTCCCAAAACTGTATCTGTATGCCGTATCTGTATCTCTAACCATGAGGCCATGGCTTCCCATGGCTGCATACATGTGTTTAGACATAACAAATAAATAATTAAAGCAGTAGTAGTCACAGACACGAAACTACGTGTGTGTGTGTGTGTGTCGCACCGTGTGGCCTGGTACATCGCAGCTGCGCTCCACGTCTCGGGCTCGGTGAGGTAGAGGACCTGCTCCCAGTTGGACAGTGCTGGGATGATCTTAAACGCTTTGGGCAGTTTCCCACTGCGGTACTTACACAGAACCTGATGAAGAAGCACACAGTCACCACAGAACCCTATGATTCCACTACACTTGAGTAAAACGATTCCTCGGTGAGTGACAGAGAAATAGACACTATTATTGCAGCCAATCGTGTGCTTTAACAGAAGAAATCAACTCATTTGCATAAAACCTTTGCATACATACGAGTGTCACTCATGATGTCGCTGAAATCACAGAGAATATCACTACAGCCATTTATCCCATCTTTTCATGAAGCTCAATGATACAGATGTGCCTTGATGTGGGCGTGCCCTCACCTTACTGACTCCTCTGTACACCTCGATAACCCGGGGGTCGAGCTGAGGCATGGGCTGCCCTGAAACCTCCGACATCACCGTGCCCACCTCCGTCTGTTTCTCCGTGATCTTCTCCATGATGATGTCAGCTAAAGTACGCCTGTCTCACACACACACACAGAAAAAAAACAACAACAAACAGTTATAAAGCTGTCAGAGTCGTGGATGTGGTTAGTCAGGGTTATTTTTCTGTTTCAGGCTACGGATGATGTTTTCGAGCCCGCTCACTGCTGCCCCCTGTTGGTCAGATGTCACAGCTTCATCATGATGACCCACAGAATGGTCATGTCCATGCAGAAAGCTGCTTTCAGGACTCTATTTAAGATTATTACTCATCACACTGTAGATCTCATAACAGACTGCGATAGCATGTGTTCCTCGTGCCAGATTATATGATAAAGTTCCTCTAGCAATAGACCTGTGATTAAAGAGAATTGTTTACATCATCAATCATCCAGAAATCACTGAGCTTGAGGCAACAGGATGTTTCATTTACGTTTCTCCGTCACCGCCGCCGTATCCATATCTGTCTGGTGAATTTGCCGTCCTTCTATTGATGTATTTTAGAGAAGTATCTAAAAAGTATGCGCATCGCTCACATTCCGAGACTTTAATCAGGAATTTCTCACACTGACTGAATGACATCATCGATCATCTTCAGTCGCAGGGACACTGAAATGGCCGCCAGTGCGCACCGTGTTTTACGTTCTATGACCACTGATCTCGCCTCAAGACCAAAGAATTCTGTTACGATGTCTGACTGTCTGTGGGAGCAAAATCAGGATGAAAATCATGCAGTGTAAAGCCAGCTTAACTGATCACGTCTGCTTCTCCGTAATCCCCCGACCTGCTGCGCTCCTCAGAGCCGAGCGTTTACCTGACAGGTGGGTTCTTGTTCATGAACATCTCAATGGCCTTCTCATCCTCCAAATCAACCTCCACCTCTGTACCACCTTCTCCCTGCTCTGCTCCGAGAGCGGGCCATTCCTCATCCGACTCGGCATCCTGACTGCTCGGACCTGCTGACACACAAACGCTCACATTAACTGCAAACATCAGAATGTGATTTATTCAGCAGTGTATAAAATCGCCGTTGTGTTATAGCAGTTATAAACAAACAGTCATTCCTTCTTTCTGAACTTTCTTCAAGTTCATAAAACAAAACTCGCAGCTTGTTACACGTCACTGAGAAACCACAAAGAATGGTCAACTCCTCGGTCCTGAAGATGGCAGAAAACTGAAAGCTCCAGCTTCAGCTCGGACTGTTACACAGCGCTGACACTGGAGACTCCTTCCAGAAATGTTACACACACACTTCTGACAGAAAACAACTATTTTGATGTCTTGTGGTTGGAGAGAGAGAGAGAGAGAGAGAGAGAGACTGACCCAGCAGTGCAAAAGGCTGGTTCTTCTTCTTCTTCTTGTCCACCTGGGGACTCAGGCCGTACTCCCCCTGCAGCTCCTCCTGCTGAATGCGGGCCTGCTGGAGGATTTTGCGGGACAGTTTCTCATCCACATACTCCTCCTCATCCTGAGCTCCATCTCTGCGCCTCTTCTCTCGGTGTGTGGAGCGGAGAGCTGAGTCTCCCTGTAGGATCTGATCAGCCAGAGGGACCGGGACAGGGACCGGGCCCCGGATCCGCTCCGCTTTACCCCGCTTCACCTTCGGCATCACCGCTAAACCTCACCGTCCGAACCGGAAACTGCGCTTCAGCTTCAAAATGCTCCCAATACACACTACACCCAGTAAACACTACACCCAGTACACACTACACCCAGTACACACTACACCCAGTACACACTACACCCAGTACTTGTTCCTGTTGACGTTACCCTCCCAACACAAACACGTGGGTTTTCACCTCAGAGCAAATGGCGAACGCACATGCGCAGATCGCCTCACCCGCGTGTGCTGTTTCTGTTTACCTTCCGGTCAAATTTATTACATTTTTAGGCATCAAAATTATAAAGTGCACTGAGTTCGTTTCTTTAATTGTCTGATGAATCCCACAGAGACTCACAACATCCTTTCATTTAATTCCCTTTTCGTAGATGTGGAGTAAACCGGAAGCAGTTGAAGGACCGGAAGTGAATGTATGTAGTAGATATTTTTTTTTGTGCACCAACCAACAGTATCTTGAATACATTTTCAAAAGATTGTATAAAATGGGTGTTACCTGGTAAGCATAATATTTTACTGATCAAATCATTATTATTTTTACTTGTTTTTTTGTGTTAAAGATGTGCGGTCGGAGTCAGAGTTTATCTGATGATGATTCTGTGAGTCCTGAGAACATTTCAGCTGTGATTGTGTTCATTTATAAAACAGCTGCTTCATTACTGATATTATTACTGAAATTATACATTTTACATCCACCATGTGTTCCATTTTACCGAGTTATTTTAAATAAATGTGTGATTAATAATAATAATAATAATTATTATTATTATTTATTATCAAGGAAAATTCAAGGTGCACATTTAAGTAAAGGACAAAGTCTTAGAGAGTAAAACATCTCCATCTCATCTCAGGGAAGAGTATAGAATAAGTGTGTGTGTGTGTGTGTGTGTCAATCAGTGTGTGTCAGGTGCCGGTGGTGGAGGGGAAGAGTGTCCAGCAGACAGTGGAGCAGCTGCATAAGAGACTGGAGCAGCTCGGGGCAGTGAAACAGGGCAGCTTCTTCGTGGACTGTGAGACGTATCATGCTACAACAAACACTGGAGGTCAAATATCACACACACACACACACACACTGCACTACACACAGTAGAAAATCACCGAGTCAAACATCACATCAGCATTGTGATTGGTCAGGATGGGGCTTGTGCAAGAGTGACAACAGATTAGCCCCGCCCACTTCACACAGGACAAGGGTAGATTTACTTTGTTTCTTTGAGTCACCAGTCAGGGTTTGTTATGAGAATTGTGACGTGTGTGTGTGTTTCAGCTCAGCCCTCGAAGCTCCTGTACGTGATGCATAACTCGGAGACACCTCTCAGTTGTCTGGCTCTGTTTGATGGCGGACCCACGCTGGCAGCAGACGCAAACTTCGACGTACTCATGGTGAAGCTGAAGAGCCACTTCCAGAATGCTAAGGGCCACAAGGTGGAGAGCCGCGGTGCCCGCTATCGCTACGCCGACTTCCTGATTAAGGTCGGCACAGTAACAATGAGCTCCAGTGCACGGGGGATCTCAGTGGAGGTCAGAGGTCACTCATACGCTTACACACACACACACACACACACACACACAGAGAGGGAAATGTTCGTGTGATTTACACACTGTGTGTGCATGCAGGTGGAGTACTCAGCTTGTGTGGTTCCTGGTGACTGTTGGAACCTGATGAAGGAGTTCATGCAGAGTTTTCTGGGCTCCAACGTTCCTGACCTGCCCTCCGTGTTCAGCAGTAAGGCCGAGGGTCTGTTCACACCGGCCGACTGCATGGACACCATGAACCAATACCTCGAGCTCTTCAGCAAAATCCGCAAACAGCAGGTGCTGCCGGGGAGCGGCGTGCGCTGAGAGAGACAGACAGACACACACACACACAGCTGGAAAGAAGAAACCACACACACACACACACACACAGATCTGCTGTGGAATAGAATTATTTCAGCTCTGGAATATCACACTTCCAGTTTCTCAGCTGTTTATTTTCTCCACTTTATCTGCTGAAGCAACAAAGTGAGTTGCTTTTGGACACACTGCCTGAACTTTGATGGGGTTTTCTTTTATAAAGAAAATGTAATTTTTTTTCACTAAAATAAAGAACTTAGTTGAATTGTAGCAGGAATATTGTCATTTATTCAGAAAGGAATGACATTTGATGGGGCTGTCATGCAGCCTGCCACAAAGCGGAGTTACTGCAACCTTCCCAAAGCAGACTCTTTCCCTGTAACATCACGTCATCCTTTTTATTCATTTATCAGGACATTTAATATTGGTGAATGTCGGTGAACCAAGTTCACTGACGACCTATTCTCACTTACATTATAGCAGCTGTAAACAGTCATTCCTTCCCAAACCTCTCTTTTTCTCTTTCTTTCAGTTAATAAGACAAAAATGTGCAGCTTCTTACATCATGTTCCTGAGAAACCACAAAGAAGCATAAACTCCTGTCCTGAAAATTACAGCTTCACCTCTGAGTGTGACAAAGTGACTCCTTCCAGGAATGTGACATCAACACATTTCTCCTTAAAGAAAATGTGAATGAGCTGTTACTATAGAAACAGAATGAGTGCATTCATCTAAGCCTGTGATTTGCAGCTGTACTACTGTCAGAGCTGCCGTTAGAGGAAATTAATCAACATGTTCTGACCAATCAGAACGCAGCAGCATCATGGGACAGGCTCACCTCAGGCACAGTTTACATCATATTATTTATATTATATCTATATATCTTAATGTATAACTATTATTGTATTAGGTTTAAGGTTTAAATCTTATTCAGTTTCAGAATAAAAGAAGTTGCTGATGACATCGGACGAGCTGAGAAGTTCCTCTTTGCCCCGCCTCTGCGTCCTGACGTCACTGACGCCTGTCTGGCGTGACTGGCGTGTCCAATAGCCAATAAGAATCACCGCTTATCACGTTGACGACCAATCAGAAATGAGGCGACTAAAAACTGAATCCCAAATGGCTGTTGATTGGCTGTATAGTGCACTATATACCGTGCGGAGCCGCTACTGCTTTTACACTGTAGTGCACTGTGTAGGGATCAGGAACGCGTTTGGGACACAGCCTCCGATTCGGTCCGGGTCCGGGTTCGGTTGAACCCAAAAAAAAAAAAAGAAAAGAAAAGAGATCCGTGACAGCTCGCGTGCGGAACATGATGATGGTCAATAAAAAGCCGCGTACAGACGGAGCGCTGCGGGAATAAGCGCACCGGGTTCTGCGGGAGGCTCAGTGCAGGAACATGGCGGGGCGCTGAACTTTACAGCCCTGTCCCCGCTGTGGGCTCACCCCGCGCACTTTCATCTGCGCTCCAGCTCCACGCTTCTGCTGCTGTTCAAGATTTGAAAAGAAAAGTTGGTTTTGACGGAAATGTTTCCTCCCGCCGGTGATGAGTGAGTGAAGCCCGGAGCCGTGCGGCGGAGTGGCGGGGAGTCCGGAGCCTGAACTTCTCCAGGCTGGTTATTCTCCACCGCTCCAAACCGCGCTCTTTGTTCTGAGGTAAGTATTGAGGATGCTAGGCTAGCTCACTAGCTTAGCTCAGTTAGCATTAGCATACCGGCACCCGGCTAGCGCGGCTTGCTAACTTCTCTTTGTCAATTAAAAAAAAAAAAAAAAACTTCTCACAGTAAATGCAAAATAAAATCCGCTGTTGTTGTGTAGTGAGAGAATCTGAGGTACTTTTAAGAGCAGTTTGTCTGTGCTGGGTGAGGGTGATGGGGGTGATGGTGGTGAGGGTGATGGGGGTGAGGGTGATGGGGGTGAGGGTGAGGGTGATGGGGGTGAGGGTCTAATGGCATGCGCGCTTACAAATTTAAATTCCCGAGTTTTGGTCAGAAAGCGATCAAGGGAAATATCGCGATGTTTCAGTTACTCATGATAATTTCAGCACCGGACCTGAAGCTCCTGTTTTGTTCCCATCAGGTCACTGGTTCTGACCTGATCAGACTCTGATACTGTTTTACATGGAACATGAAAGTTGATGGGCTTTCAGCCGTGCTCTCTCATTTCATGTCTGTCTGCTCAGTGACTCCGGTGGACACCAGCTCCTGACCCGACACCAGCTCCTGACCCGACACCAGCTCCTGACCCGACACCACACTGCGTGACACTTCCCGTCCGCTCTGAAGACCCAGATGAGGACTGGACCCTCCGCGCTGCTCGGTAATGGTTCTGTGATGTCACGGCCTTGACCCAACCTGACGACGTGTTTACGTTTCTCCATTGTGGTGCGACACGAGGCCGACGCTGTGAGGAAATCTTCACTGTGAGGTTGTGATGTTCAGCGTACACTCCATCAGTCCTTCATGAGTCCACTTTCATGGTAACATCACTCCCTTTGTGGATAACAGGATTCTGTGTTTTGTGTTGTTTGTATTATTATAAGTTGTAAACGTGTGTTTGTGTTTCCCCTCTCAGCTCTGCTCCCAGTCATGCCGCAGTGCTGTGGCTCCTGACTCTTGAGGGCTGATGAGTGTTTGGAAGCGATGGAGCGCTGCAAGCATGTGGTCCGTCTCCGTTTGGGACAAGACCACTCCATCCTGAACCCTCAGAAATGGCGCTGTGTGGACTGCAACACCACAGAGTCTGTGTGGGCGTGTCTCAAATGCTCGCATGTGGCTTGTGGTCACTACATAAACGAGCACTCTTTGCAGCACTACCGCGAGACGCAGCACCCACTCGCCATGGAGGTGCGAGAGCTGAACGTGTTCTGCTTTGCGTGCGGCGATTACGTCCTGAACGACAACGTCGAGGGTGATCTGAAACTCCTGCGGGGGGCGTTGTCCACTGTGCGGGATGCTGGGTGCCGCTCCATGCGTTCTGCATCATCATCGTCAACACAATCGGCGAGTGGTGAAGGGGCGGGGCTTGTGCAGATCGCACTAAGGCACCGGCGGCATATGCTGCTCACGACTGCTTTCCGGCGCTGGAGGACGCGGCAACAAGAGAAGCAAAAAAAACTGAAACAGGAGAAGGAGGAGCTTCGGCGGCAACGTAAGGAAATGAAGAAGAGGATCATGGGAGATGACGGGAGTGCACCGCCGAGGAAAAGCGCACGCCTCCTGACGCAGGCGCCACGGCCGCTCATTGCGCTGATTCCGAGAAAATTCCGAGAGCCGCCTGAAAAAGTGCCGCTTCCCAGCAAGACTTTATCAAAGAATCCCAGAAAGGTGCTCCGTACTGTGAAATCGGGCGTGGCAGGAAAGCGGGCCACGTCGTCTTTTCTGTTAGCACGGCGCAGACGGTTAGCGCCGGGCGTCACGGGACTGCGGAACTTAGGTAACACGTGCTACATGAACTCAATCCTGCAGGTGCTGAGCCACTTGCGTAAGTTCAGGGAGTGTTTCCTCGCACTGGATCTGTGTGAGACAGAGCAGCTGCTGCTCGCCAAGACACAAGGCATGATGGGAGGAGAGAAACTGGTGCAGCCCAAAGACCCTCGCTCTTCATCATTATCCGGCCAGCAGGTCGTGTTTTTAACTCTAAATGTTTAGCGTTCTGTGTTGTGGGATGTGAGCTGCACCGTTACTGCACAGCGGTGTACTGAATAAACTGTGGTGTTGTGACTGTGATTGCAGGTGTCTCTGTGCCAGGAGCTGCACACTCTGTTCAGGGTGATGTGGTCGGGCCGCTGGACGCTCGTGTCTCCGTTCGCCATGCTGCACTCCGTGTGGAACGTCATCCCGGCGTTCCGCGGCTGCGACCAGCAGGACGCGCAGGAGTTCCTGTGTGAGCTGTTGGATAAGGTGCAGCAGGAGCTCGAGGCAGACGGCGGCTATGGCGCGAAACGGCAACACACACGCACGCGCATCGTCATCCCCATCACACAGAGGAAGCTCTCCAAGCAGGTGCTCAAAGTTCTCAACACCATCTTCCACGGCCAGCTGCTCAGCCAGGTCAGTGCTGTGGAGATACAGCCCGTGGGGTTTAATCTGCTCTGTAGTGCGTGGCAGCGCTGTGGTAAACTGGGCTATAGTGAAATACGAAGCGGGTCAGGAGGACACGGTGCTGCATCAGGGGTTTGTTTATGTCTTAGTTAAGAGACTTCAGAATGTTTAAATCTGTTCAACTGAATTAAATTACATTTCTAGTTTATTCCCTGAGTGTATATTTATTTCAGCACACTGCAACGAGAACAGTTTGTATTTTTAATTTTACCTGCATGAAGTCTTCAAATGAAATATTTTAGTTTGACCAAAACCAGTCCTGTTTCCAAAAGTATTGGGACACTGTGTGAAATAAACAGAATGCAGTGATTTGCAAGTCCTTTTCAATCTATGTTCAGTAGAATACAAGACTAAGACAAGAAACTTTGATGGAACGTGTTAGACATCAAATTCAGAATGAGTGAATATTTACAGAAAATAAAGTTTCAGTTTGACCGTTAAATATTTTGTCCGTGTTGGATTCTATTGAATATCCGTCGAAGGATTTGCAAATAATTGCATTCTGTTTTTATTTACATTTTACACAGCGTCCTAACATTTTTGGGATCAGGGCTGTATGAAGACCCGAGTGTAAATACCTCCATCACTCCTGTTTACACTCTCGTCTGTTAGTCCAGGTGTGTTCGTGTTTTGTCCTGATGAGCCCTCGTGCATTTAGTTAAACAAATAACCAGACGGCCGGATCACTCGCATGTACACGTGTTTGTGTCTCTGAGTGATGGTTCTGTACACCAGGTTACACACAGCGTGTCATGTAGCTGATGATCTCCTGCTCTTCAGACTCACCTCCACAACCTTCTCAGTACTACAACTGTCCGGTTGAATCTGTGTGTCTGTGTGTGTCTGTCCCCTGTCCAGGTGACGTGTCTGTCGTGTAAGCGGAAGTCGAACACGGTGGAGCCGTTCTGGGATTTGTCTCTGGAGTTTCCTGAGCGTTATCACAGCGTGGCCAAGCTGAGCCAGGCGTCGTCTCAGAGCTGCTCTCTCACGGAGATGCTGAGCAAGTTCACCGAGACCGAGGCTCTGGAGGGACGCATCTACAACTGTAACTACTGCAACAGTGAGTATACACACACACACACACACACACACACACACACAGTTAATGAACAAGTTCAGTTCAGTGGACACGATTATGCTGAACCCAAAGAATAGAACAGCTGTGTGAGCTGAGCCATTTGTCATGTTTCTTACTTACTGTTCTAATATGCGCACGTGTGTGTGTGTTAGGAAAAAGACGCAAGTCGTCCCATAAGCCACTGGCTCTGTCTGAGGCCTGCAAACAGCTGCTGATTTATCGTTTACCTCAGGTGCTGCGGCTTCACCTTAAACGCTTCCGGTACGTCTCACACACACAAACAAACTCTTCACCAATTCTTTCATTTTCAGTAACACTTACGATTATTTTTTTCATCCATTTTTTCCTAATAAGGTCTCAGGGCTCTGCATAACAGCTGGGTGAAATAAAATGAATAACAAGTGTTGCCAGGCAAAACAAGCCTCGCCCAGTAGCACTTCTGATGAATATGAAGGAAGATATCGTGAAAAAAATCGGTCCCCTATGGGTCCATGTGGCTCCTGCTTATAAATAAAAGTTTTCTGATCCCATGTCCATACAGTAAATATAGCATATATATTTACTCTGAGGCAGTAGCCACAAAAATGAAGCG
>JAODTV010000019.1:36821557-36832213 GCA_025399955.1 Galeichthys feliceps
GAGTAACGTAATTTCGTTGTAACTATGTACTTGTATGTAGTTACAATGACAAAATAAAAACCTTGAACCTTGAACCTGTAGAAATCACAGCCGTTCAGGATCTGGAACATGGATTGTGTTCCCTGAGCTTGTCCATGGTCCATACAGAATGAGGAAGGAGAGTCATGGCACCAGATGGAAAGATGAAGCTGGTTTGGTAGCACCTCATATCATATCCTCATCAGTCGAAGCATTTGGAGAACGGTATTGGACATGGAATGATGGGCCGAGGAGATGCAGGCCAGCTTTCCCTGGGGTCTAAGTCCACTGTTTCTGGCGCTGTCCGTCTGTAACTGACCTCAGGAATGCTCAACTACATGTAGAAGTGATTGCGTAATGTAATCCATCCTCCAGTGTAGTTGTGCTCAGGATGATGTTTTTGGGAACAATGGGTGTGGCATCTGCTCGTGCCCACTGCAGGTTAACTCCTGTCCAGTTACAAAGGTCTTTGAGATCCAGCCTGACAGATCGAACCCCAAAGCTGTTGGTATCCAGTTTCTTTTGGAAGCCCAGAAAGCTGGGTTCAGATTCTTGATTGAGAGGGACTTTACTCTTCTTTAGATCGAGAAGAAGTGATGCTCTCACCATTTCTCTGACGATGTTATCATCACTAAGCACCTTCAGTAGATTGGCTAGCCTTGAAGTCCGAGATCCCCAAGCCTCTGTCACATCTGCTGTGATGGATACTGTCACAGGTTGTGTGAGTGTTCAGGCAAAGCCATCCTCTCAGTGCCTGCACACTTCTGTTGTTTACAGTACCAGTCAAAAGTTTGTACACCCCTACTCTACTCATTCAGAGGTTTTTTTGTACTTTGACTATTTTTAACACTGTAGAACAATACTGAAAACGTCAAAACTATGAAATAACATCTGGAACATATGTGGACTTATGTGGTAAACAAAAAAAGTGTTAAAAGAACAAATTGTTTGATATTTTAGATTCTTCAGCGTATCCCTTGATGACGCTTTGTACACTATTGTCATTCTCTTCACCAGCTTCATGAGGGAGTCACCTGGAACGCTTTTCAATTAACAGGTGTCTCATCAAAAGGTCATTAGTGGACGAGTTTCTCACCTTCTTAATGCGTCTGAGATCAAACAGTAAATAATAAACAATAAACATACAGTAAACAGCCCGATTCCACAACTGTAGTGATCCATATTATATCAAGAACCGAACAACTAAGTAAAGAGAAACAACATCCATCATTACTTTAAGACAGGAAGTGATTTTTAATGAATAAAAATAAAGAAAAACACTGAATTAGGTGTGTACAAACTTTGACTGGTCCTGGATATCACACACATTGTATAGCACACACTCACTCAAAATAAATAAATATATTAATAAATCATTTATTATAATAATTTCTTATTATATTATAACATGTTTCAATTCATTAAAATACAAAAAATAATTAAACAAAAGTGATTATTATTAGTATTAATTATAATATTTGGAATAATGTTAATGTGTTATTCTTTTAATATGCGTGCTGTGTAGTGTGTGGTGTGTAGTGTGTCTGGTGTGTAGTGTTTGTGTATTGTGTGTGGTGTGTATTGTGTGGTGTGTAGTGTTTGGTGTGTATTGAGTAGTGTGTGGTGTGTATTGAGTAGTGTGTAGGGTGTGTATTGAGTAGTGTGTGGTGTGTATTGAGTAGTGTGTGGTGTGTATTGTGTAGTGTGTATTGTGTGGTGTGTTTGGTGTGTATTGAGTAGTGTGTGGTGTGTATTGAGTATTGTGTGGTGTGTATTGTGTGTGGTGTGTATTGTGTGTGGTGTGTAGTGTGTATTGAGTGGTGTGTATTGAGTAGTGTGTAGTGTTTGGTGTGTATTGAGTAGTGTAGTGTGTGTGGTGTGTATTGAGTTGTGTGGTGTGTATTGAGTTGTGTGGTGTGTATTGAGTAGTGTGTGGTGTGTATTGAGTAGTGTGTGGTGTGTATTGAGTAGTGTGTAGTGTGTATTGAGTAGTGTGTAGTGTTTGGTGTGTATTGAGTAGTGTAGTGTGTGGTGTGTATTGAGTAGTGTGTGGTGTGTATTGAGTAGTGTGTAGTGTTTGGTGTGTATTGAGTAGTGTAGTGTGTGTGGTGTGTATTGTGTAGTGTGTGGTGTGTATTGAGTAGTGTGTGGTGTGTATTGAGTAGTGTGTTGTGTTTGGCTGAACACAGTGAGCTCAGACTGAGAAATAATTAACATGCAAAATGTTTGACATTCCTCCAGGAATGCAGTTCTCTTCCTCATACACACACACACACACACACACACACACACACACACACACACACACACACACACACACTTATGTCATAGAGAGATAAGGCTGAAACAGAAGCTGCTTGTTTTCAGATCAAACAGTAAATCAGCTCTGAACACACCTGAGTTCTGAGATCACTCTCTCATCTGTGTTTACCTGAGAGAGAGAGGGACAGACAGACGGACAGACAGCTAAGCTCATTCTCTGGTCCTCCAGTGCAGCTCAGTGTGTATTTTGTGTGTGACTGATGCACAGGAGCTCATCTGTGCAGGTATTTGCAGAGTCTCACCTGTAGCTCCGCCCCTTCCTGCAGGTCCATGGCAGCAGGTGAACCCTCAGTTCTGGAGCAGGCGGAATGTTCTGGACTGGATCGACTTCCATATAGAGGAGAGTAAATACGACGCCACGCTGCTGAACCTGGACTGCTGTGACATGGATGGCTCAGTGCTGTGCTCGCTCAGCAGGGATGCCATGATGGCCACCTTCGGGCCACAGCTCGGGGAGACGCTGCACCAGAGCCTCGAGAACCTCAAACACAAACATGGTGAGGACCACGAGCACACTACACTCACGCACGTGTTCACAAACATCACACACGCTCACACACAAAGCGGAACATTCACGCTGAGAACGACTCGAGAAGAGCCCGGAGAGCTTCACGATGAGGGGCGGGGTCAGGGTGAGGGGCATTGTCATGGTTGGACTCCCATTAGACTTGAGAGTGACTGAGTGAAAAACACTGAAGGTGAGAATTCTACTTCCTGTTTCTGTCTCCAGTTGATGACGTCCCACAGAACTGCATGCTGAACGAGACCTACGAGCTGCTGAGCAACTTCCTGTTCGACCTCCCCCAATCACCGTTCAACAACGGCCCGAAACTCGACAGTGTGATCGTCCAGAACGTTCCCACAGGTGACGCGCACACACACACACACACACACACACACAGTTAATGAACTGATGGTTCTGTAGTGAGCAGTACAGTCATGTAGTGTGTGTGTGTGTGTTCACTGTGTAGGTAACAAAGAGAGCGATTTCATCTTCTATGAGTATAAAACACAGCTAACGCCAGGAAGTGACAACGGCTACGACTCGTACTCAGAGAGTCTGCAGAGCTCCATCACAGGTCAGAGATAATCCTCTAATAATCTCCTCCACACTGTTGGTTCTATCCACAAACATCTCGCTCATTATTCTTATTATTCAGTACTAATATGATGAAAGTGTGAGTTTTTTTCCTGAGTAGAACTTTATCTCTGTCTCTCTGCAGGAAGTTTCTTGAACCCGAGTTCTCCAGAATCCGCTGGAAGTGATTCAGATCATGAATACACAGAGACACACTACACCTACTCACCAAGTAAGCTTTAATTATGAACATTATTACATTAATAACATTATTATTATTATTAATAATAATAATAATAATAATAACAATAACAACATTATTATTAATAATAATAATTATAATAATATTAATAACAACAACATTAATAATAATAAAAATAATAATAACATGAATAATAATAATAATAATAATGTTGATGATGATGATGATGATGATGAAGTGTCTGGCTGGACGTTGGCTCTCAGTCACTCGTACAGAATCATGAAGTGATCAGTACGTAAGGAATAACACAATGCGTGTGGTGTTGTGATGGGGAAATAATCAATGACACAGTTGGTGTGATGAAACAGAGTTACACTGAAGTGCAATATTTTCCTTTAACAGCACGTACCCGAGTGATTTATTCCTCTTTATTCCTTTTATACCACAGAAAATAATCAACAATTGCACATTTTAACTTCATGAACGTCAAAGTTTTTGTCCATTTACAGTTAGTTAATGTGAGAGTTAATTTTCATGTATATTATAACAGCTATAAACAGTCGTATCCTCATTAGCCTGTCTCTTTTCTCTCAAAAAAAGAAAAAATGCAGCTTGTTTCGTATGTTAGTGAGAAACTGTAAAGAAGCGTAAACTCCTGTAAGTCCTGACATTGGAGACTCCTTCCAGAAACGTCACACAACACATTTCTCCTCCCACAAAACTTCACCGTGATAATGATTGTTTTTAGTCCGTTTATTATCAGTGGAGCGTCTGCTGTACACGCCCCAAGCCGTTACTATAGAAACCAAAAGAACGAGCGCATTAACATAAATGTTATATTTGTCTTTTCTAGATGTGTGTATTTTCTTGATGTCATTTTTAATGAGTGTGTGTGATTTCTCTCAGAGAGCTTCATTAAACACGAGCCTGTGGAGAAGAAGAGACGAGGTCGACCTCCTAAACTGAGCCGCGGCTCCGAGCACTTCGTCGAGAACAAAAAGAACAAACACGGTGAGTGAGCACTGAGTCACCGGGGCTTTGTTTACTAAGGAGTGCGCACTACAGGAGGATTAACTGACTTCCTGTTCTGACTCGTCAGCTCCACGCGGTACACACCTGTGGGAGTTCATCCGCGACATTCTGATCCACCCGGAGAAGAACCAGGGCCTGATGAAGTGGGAGGATCGCAGAGACGGTGTCTTTAAGTTCCTGAAGTCGGAGGCTGTGGCTCAGCTCTGGGGTCAGAAGAAGAAAAACAGCAGCATGACTTACGAGAAACTGAGCCGAGCTATGAGGTGAGACTCCGCCCTCAATCTATTGCTTATAATTATCATAAATTATCATCAACTCCTTCTCATTATCATGAAGTCACAAAAGGATATAAGACGGGTGTGAAATTAAATGTAATAACAGAATATTATCTATAAAACGTCTGCTTTCGAAATGAGAAGGCTAGCATACAACATGCTAACGCTTTAAACAATCTTAGCCATTTAACTGGTTAGCATGTAGCTAAGTCTTTAATAGACGCGTGAAATGAGAAACATCAGAAACATTAACATTTCCCTCAGAAGAGTTGATGGATTACTTGGAAAAGATGAAATTACATTTAACTTTTCATCCCCGAGTGTTGAATCTAAACACAGCTGTATTTCAACTTAGCATAACGGCTAACACAGCTAGCATGCTCCTCTATGTGCTATTTGCATCATCGTCCTCCAGCCAATCAGAACGCAAAGAGGAATGTGCTCTCATCTGGAATCTGTCTTCTGCAGGTATTACTACAAGAGAGAAATCCTGGAGCGAGTGGACGGCCGGAGACTGGTCTACAAGTTCGGGAAGAACTCGAGCGGGTGGAAGTTGGAGGAGTTGGGAATGTGATGGGAACGTGGAAGGTGTCACGAGTACAGACGTCATGAAGGACTTTACTGTAGAGACGCAGGGTCAGCGTGAAGGCTGGTTTTGTAGCTGAACTCCCCGCTCTGAGGGAGGAGCGTAACAGAGACGCTGTAAGCCTGTTCTGGCTAAAGTAGGTTTTATGAACCGATAATAACGTCGTGTTGTAAATCGTGTTGCTTTTTATCTTCTGAAAAAAAAAGAAAGAACATTTGACACTTTTGTCCAACGGCCATGCGGGCGTGACTGTCACATGACCTCCTGTGGGTTACGGTGGGGCTTTTGATGAAGGTTATGGACGTTTGTTTTTTTTTACTCCTGTGTTTCAGTGCTGTTTCAAACACACACTCGTCCACTTCCACTCTATTCCCACAAACGATCCAGAAAACATCAAGAACAACTGAGTTTTATTTTACTAAACCCTTCTGAAAACTCAAAACATTACAATCCAGGAGTAAAATCTGTCATGCTCTGGCTTGAAGGCTTCCATTCAGGAGCTTCTGGTTTCTTTTAAACACCATCAGAAGCCAGAAGGACCTTCTCCGTCATGAGTAGATGATGGAAATGAGGAACCATTCGGAAGTCCAGACCATTACAGTCCACCAGGAGCACACTAAATCCCGTTCGGGATTTACTACAGAGCACTACACCCTCTGTATATCAGTGGAAATGGTTTGTTGTGAAGGCATGGTGAGTGTTGTGTAGAGGACGTTAGACGAAGTGTTCCAGGGTTCTTTAGGAACCGTACTGAAATAGAGGGAACGTAAATTTACACGTTTTTAAAAGTTTTAACGTCTCGCGTCTGCTGGAAAATAAGTGTCAAAGGTTAAAGTACAGTTTTTAAACTTTTATATCAAGTTGTTGTTGTTGTTGTTGTTTAAATGTAGACCAAACTGAAGAGATAAAAACCTGAACGAATCTTTTAACTGCCACATGAAGTTTCTCCAGAATATCATCACTTCACACTTATTATGATTATTATTATTATTACTGTGTTTCTTCTCTTTAATACAGCTTTAATACATAAATCAGGTGATAATCAGGAAGTGTGTGTGTGTGTGTGTGTGTGTGTGTGTGTGTGTGTGGGGTGAGGGCTTGTTCTGTTCAGATGGTGTGTGTTTTAATCACATGCGCTGTCTCCTGTATGAGACGTATTTCTCAGATTTATATCACAGAAGAGACATTCACTACTGCGTATGACATATTGTTCATATTTTATATCGGAAATTTTTTAAAATAAAGTTGATGAAGTGAAAATCATCTTTGTGTTTACTGCGCACCACACCACGCCTTTAGCGTAAATATTTAAATAATATTACAGACGAGACACAT
This sequence comes from Galeichthys feliceps, assembly GCA_025399955.1. Classification (NCBI taxonomy): domain Eukaryota; kingdom Metazoa; phylum Chordata; class Actinopteri; order Siluriformes; family Ariidae; genus Galeichthys; species Galeichthys feliceps. The sequence goes on from JAODTV010000019.1 coordinate 36,828,406, forward strand.
GGTTAATCGTTTTAATCAGAACAGAGACTTTACACTGTGGAAAAAAGTGAAAACTTTTCACTGCAGTGCGTCATACAGGTGAGGCTCCGCCCACTCAGCCCTCCAGACCCAGTCTGCGCACCATGGACTCAAGCATGCAGTCAGCGTTGTGTGTATGTGTCCTGTGGATCGAGGGATAGAGTGCTGATTGGCTGATGATCTGATTGGCTGATGATCTGATTGGCTGATGCCGTTTTGAAGCTCCTTCTCTTCACAAAAGCCACTTTTTTTATTTTAGCAACTTTATTTTAAATGGTATAAAGCATGTAGAAGAATCACCATAAGGTTGTGAGTTTAAATCCCAAAGGCTGACAAAGAGCACAGTGTTGATCAATTCCTCACAGGTTTTTATTAACGCGCTCCGTCGAATACGTTATCGTTTCTGTAGTAACAGATCTTAAAAATTGTTGATACGGTGAAGTTCTCTGTCAGGAGAAATGTGTTTCTGTAACAGGTTTTTGTAAGGAGTCTCCAGTGTGAGCGCTGTGTAACAGTCAGAGGTGAAGCTGGAACTGTAAGATCTCTGACGTTTTCAGGACAGAGGAGTTTACACTTTACAGTTTCTCAGGAGCACGATGGAACAAGCTGCGATTTTTGTTTTTTTTGTTTTATTAATTTCAAGAGAGAGAATGAAGGTGTGAGGGAACGAGTGTTTATCGCTGCTATAACGTCAGTGAGACAGAAACTGACTGCAACAACATGAAATGTAACAATAAATTGATTAAAAAAAAGTATGATGTGTCATTCTTTAATAAATTGCTCCAAATGCACAAAATATCCCTTATTCAGAAAAAGACAATATTCCTCCTAAGCTGTTTCCATGGCGACTGAAAATGAATATTCCACTAATATTCCCGTTTCCATGCTGCTGTTTATACCCCAATTGTCTCGCTGGTTTGCGTAGAACACACAGAGCTGACTGTAAACGGGCGAGGGGCCGTATGTCACAACCTGCCGTAAAAACCCCAGTGGAGATGCGTATTCTGAACATACTGTATCCACGTCCAGAGAACGCAACCCACACCTGAATAACATCGGAATATCCCACATGTATCAATTCGGAAGATGCTGTTTACACGACCTGTAATGTCGTATTCGGAATAGCAGTAAAAGATTAGTGTTCATGTGAAAGTACTGTGTGTGTGTGTGTGTGTGGTGCTGTTATGGGAAAAAAATCAATCTCAGGGCTGGAACAGTCACTCCGCTTCATCTCTCAGTAATTGATTTGGTGTATAATGGACGTTGTTGATAAATGTTCAGTTGCTGTGTGAATGAAGCTGCAGTGGCTCCGTGTCTCAGCACGACCGCGACCTTGACCTCGACCTTGACCTTGACCGTGACCTCGGCTCACCTGCTGCAGTAATTTAACACAAACATTCATCAACGCGGCACTGTCAGAATTGTTAGCAATCCAAACTGTGGTGCTAGCGTTAGCTTTAACTGCACGTTAAACGTGTACCAGTTCGTCACAATCGATAGGTTTACACACTGCAGGCCGAGAGCCGAGTTTGTACTTCAGGTTTAAATCCTCGCCCGAGTCACTGCTGTTGTGTTCCACGGCGCTGGTTCGTGTTAAATATTAACCGCGTGCTCTGTAAGTGTTGTGTAGTTCATCCGCGCTGCAGCGAACTGATTTTAATGTGAAGTGTGGAGACGTTAATTACACATGGAACGTTAAGCAGACCAAAATAAACTCACGACATTTTATTTATTTATTAATTGTGAATTTGGACCACACACTGGAACAGTAAAATGCAGCAGGCGAGACGTCTGGAATATTTTCACAGAGTTATTGTTAGTGAATTCCTTCAGGATCATGTGTGTGAACTATGACAGAGTTCTCTGTCTCACTCTTTCTCTCTCACACACACACAGACAGATATTTGACACTGTAAGAGGACAAAGGCCATTCACGCCTGTGGTCGAGGCCCAGAGAGCACCGTACCTGTTCAGCAGGTGTTTTTGGCACAGTATCAGGATCGGCTTCAGGCACGTAGCTTACTGGAAACTCCATTAGCGCTGCCAGTAAAGTAGAGCAGGAGGGGCGTGGCCGAGTGCTGTGATTGGCTGAGAGTGATATCAGCTTCTTGTGTTGTTGTCTCAAGATGGTAAACGAGTAACCAGGCCAGTTATTATTCCACTTCATGCTTTCACTTTCCCACCCGCACACTTCCAGCCTCAGAGCTTTGATCCATATCACACTCCATAACTCATAAAGTTATCTGACAGAAAAAATCTTGACCTGCAGGTTCTTTTAACTTAACCGTAAGCAAAGCCTCATTTAACCCCGCTGTCCTTATCAACCTCATGCCTTCTGCTGACTTTAAAATCCTGCATCTGGATTTATTTTCTGCTCAGATCTGATTCTTATAAACTGCAGTGTTGGAAACAGAGACCTGGGTTTCTGACAGCTCTGAGTTAGCAGTTAGCGGTCAATGCTAAGTGTGTTCGCAGCATCTTTTCTCAGTAATATGTCCAACACTTCTGAGGGAAACGCTGACGTTCCTGACAGTGCTGTGTGTCGTTTACACGCTCGCTGTATCTCGCACAGCCGTGTATTAGCGAGCTAAATCATTAGCCTCAAACATGAGCTAGCTTTTTCACAGCATCCACATTTCCCAGTTGCCAAGCAACAGTGTTTTCCCAACATTAACCACATGAACAGTGAGTGAGTTGTGTGTGTAGCTTCCTGTATCGAAACACAAAACTCATGATTTCCATTTGAACTCTCGTCAGTATGATGTGGTCTGTGGACTATAAGTGAGCAACATAGAGTGCAGGATAGAGTGCACGTAACATGTGGAACACACCCTTGATGCTGAAAGGAAACTCTTTCATGTTCAGGTGTTTATTCATCACTGTGATAACTGACATACTTTCGAGAGAATAAAACAAAAGATTACTCAGGAGCTATGAAGGTGAGCAACAATCTCAGCTTACAGGTTTTGTTTATTAATTACACAGCCTCATAAATTACAATTCACACAACTCCTATAATGAGTCAAAATAAATATGAAGATTATGCTTTACGATAAGGGGGCGGAGTCAGGGTGGGGTTAGTATTTGTAGCTTTGCGTGAATATTCATTTCTAAAATAAACAATAAAAAACAGAGAATAGAGTCATGTTTGTAAATGAAGAGACTCCATGTGGGGAAGTGAGCGCGAGTTTGGGAAACGCGAAAGTGCGAAAGGTTCTGTGTAGAACCCTATGAGAGTGAGAGAGAGAGAGAGAGAGAGAGAGAGAGAGTTCCAACACACAGGATAGACACTGAGAACAAATGATTGTCCACGTACCCTGAATGAAGAACCTGTTTGCTGTCTAAAAGAGCACTAACTGATTTCCTCTGAAGACTTTCATCATAAAACATAAAAAAAAATATGAAAAATGAAGAAGATCACAAATAATTTTCCGTCATGAAGATGAAGGTTTTGAGTTTTGCAGCTCCTACATTGGGTGACTATGCACTCGTCAGCCACTTTATTAGGAACACCCCTACATCCACCTGCTGTTTTCTGCAGTTCTCTAATCAGCCAATCACACGACAGCAGCACGACGCATCAAATCCCACAGATATAAATCAAGAGCTTCAGTTAATGTTCACAATGTTCAAACATCAGAATGGGAGCAATTGTGATCTCACAGTGAAGTGTGACTTTCTTTTACTGGGGCATGGGTGTTGGTTTGAGCCCAATGGACTGCTGGTTTGAGTATTTCAGAAACTGCTGATCTCCTGGGGTTTTCACACACAACAGTCTCTAGAGTTTACA
>JAODTV010000019.1:36869587-36879594 GCA_025399955.1 Galeichthys feliceps
TAGGCTCCATCAGTAGTGATTAGGGGGTATAACCCACAGTAGGCTCCCTCGGTAGTGATTAGGGGGTGTAACCCACAATAGGCTCCCTCGGAAGTGATTATGGGATGTAACCCACAGTAGGCTCCATCAGTAGTGATTAGGGGGTATAACCCACAGTAGGCTCCTTCGGAAGTGATTACAGGGTGTAACCCACAGTAGGTTCCCTCAGTAGTGATTAGGGGGTGTAACCCACAGTAGGCTCCCTCGGTAGTGATTACGGGGTATAAACCACAGTAGGCTCCCTCGGTAGTGATTAGGGGGTGTAACCCACAGTAGGCTCCCTCAGTAGTGATTAGGGGGTATAGCCCACAGTAGGCTCCATCAGTAGTGATTAGGGGGTATAACCCACAGTAGGCTCCCTCAGTAGTGATTAGGGGGTGTAACCCACAGTAGGCTCCCTCGGAAGTGATTATGGGGTGTAACCCACAGTAGGCTCCATCAGTAGTGATTAGGGGGTATAACCCACAGTAGGCTCCCTCGGTAGTGATTAGGAGGTATAACCCACAGTAGGCTCCATCAGTAGTGATTAGGGGGTATAACCCACAGTAGGCTCCCTCGGTAGTGATTAGGGGGTGTAACCCACAGTAGGCTCCCTCGGTAGTGATTAGGGGGTGTGACCCACAGTAGGCTCCCTCGGTAGTGATTAGGCGGTATAACCCACAGTAGGCTCCCTCGGTAGTGATTAGGGGGTATGACCCACAGTAGGCTCCCTCGGTAGTGATTAGGGGCTATAACCCACAGTAGACTCCCGAGGTAGTGATTAGGGGGTATAACCCACAGTAGGCTCCCTCGGTAGTGATTAGGGGGTATAACCCACAGTAGGCTCCCTCGGTAGTGATTAGGAGGTATAACCCACAGTAGGCTCCCTCGGTAGTGATTAGGGGGTATAACCCACAGTAGGCTCCCTAGGTAGTGATTAGGGGGTATAAACCACAGTAGGCTCCCTCGGAAGTGATTTGGGGGTATAACCCACAGTAGACTCCCTAGTTAGTGATTAGGGGATATAAACCACAGTAGGCTCCCTCGGTAATTATTAGGGGGTATAACCCACAGTAGGCTCCCTCGGTAGTGATTAGGGGGTATAACCCATAGTAGGCTCCCTCGGTAGTGATTAGGGGGTATAAACCACAGTAGGCTTCCTCGATAGTGATTAGGGGAAATAACCCACAGTAGGCTCCCTCGGTAGTGATTCGGGGGTATAAACCACAGTAGGCTCCCCTGGTAGTGAATCGGGGGTATAAACCACAGTAGGCTCCCTCGGTAGTGATTCAGGGGTATAACCCACAGTAGCCTCCCCTGGTAGTGAATCGGGGGTATAAACCACAGTAGACTTCCTCGATAGTGATTAGGGGATATAACCCACAGTAGACTCCCTCGGTAGTGATTAAGGGGTATAACCCACAGTAGGCTCCCTCGATAGTGATTAGGGGGTGTAACCCACAGTAGACTCCCTCTGTAGTGATTAGGGGGTATAACCCACAGTAGGCTCCCTCGGTAGTGATTAGGGGATATAACCCACAGTAGGCTCCCTCGATAGTGATTAGGGGATATAACCCACAGTTGACTCCCTCGGTAGTGATTAGGGGGTGTAACCCACAGTAGGCTCCCTCGGTTGTGATTAGGGGATATAACCCACAGTAGGCTCCCTCGGTAGTGATTCGGGGATATAAACCACAGTAGGCTCCCTCGGTAGTGATTAGGGGGTGTATCCCACTGTATGCTCCCTAGGTAGTGATTCGGGGGTATAACACACAGTAGGCTCCCTCGGTAGTGTTTCGTGGGTGTTCCCCACAGTAGGCTCCCTCGATAGTGATTAGGGGGTATAACCCACAGTAGGCTCCCTCGGTAGTGATTAGGGGGTGTAACCCAGTGTATGCTCCCTAGGTAGTGATTCGGGGGTATAACACACAGTAGGCTCCCTCGGTAGTGTTTCGAGGGTGTTCCCCACAGTAGGCTCCGTCGGTAGTGATTAGGGGGTATAACCCACAGTAGGCTTCCTCGGTAGTGATTAGGGGGTGTAACCCACAGTTGGGGCCCTCGGTAGTGATTAGGGGGTATAACCCACAGTAGGCTTCCTCGGTAGTGATTAGGGGGTGTAACCCACATTCGGCTCCCTCGGTAGTGATTAGGGGATGTAACCCACAGTAGGCTCCCTCGGTAGTGATTAGGGGATGTAACCCACAGTAGGCTCCCTCAGTAGTGATTAGGAGCTATAACCCACAGTAGACTCCTTAGGTAGTGATTAGAGGGTATAACCCACAGTAGGCTCCATCAGTAGTGATTAGGGGGTATAACCCACAGTCGGCTCCCTCGGTAGTGATTAGGGGTGTAACCCAATGTAGGCTCCCTTGGTAGTGTTTCGGGGGTATAACCCACACTAGGCTTCCTCGGTAGTGATTCGGGGGTATAACCCACAGTAGGCTCCCTCAGTAGTGTTTAGTGGGTGTAACCCACAGTAGGCTCCCTCAGTAGTGTTTATGGGGTGTAACTCACAGTAGGCTCCCTCGGTAGTGATTCGGGGGTATAACCCACAGTAAGCTCCCTCGGTAGTGATTAGGGGGTATAACCCACAGTAGACTCCCTAGGTACTGATTATGGGGTATAACCCACAATAGGCTCCATCAGTAGTGATTAGGGGGTATAACCCACAGTAGGCTCCCTCGGTAGTGATTAGGGGTGTAACCCACAGTAGGCTCTCTTGGTAGTGATTAGGGGGTATGACCCACAGTAGGTTCTCTCGGTAGTGATTCGGGGGTATAACCCACAGTAGACTCCCTAGGTCGTGATTATGGGGCATAACCCACAGTAGGCTCCCTCAGTAGTGTTTAGGGGGTGTAACCCACAGTAGGCTCCCTCGGTAGTGATTAGGGGGTATAACCCACAGTAGACTCCCTAGGTAGTGATTGTGGGGTATAACCCACAGTAGGCTCCATCAGTAGTGATTAGGGGGTATAACCCACAGTAGGCTCCCTAGCTAGTGATTAGGGAGTATAACCCACAGTAGGCTCCCTCGGTAGTGATTAGGGGGTGTAACCCACAGTAGGCTCTCTCGGTAGTGATTAGGGGGTATGACCCACAGTAGGCTCCCTCGGTAGTGATTAGGGGGTGCAACCCACAGTAGACTCTCTCGGTAGTGATTAGGGGGTGTAACCCACAGTAGGCTCCCTCGGTAGTGATTAGGGGGTATAACCCACAGTAGGCTCCCTCATTAGTTTTTAGGGGCTGTAACCCACAGTGAGAATATTCTGGTGAAGGATTAAACTCCTGATGAAGTGATTCTCCTTTTTATATTGTTTTATTTCCTCTCAGCGTTTCTGTTCTGTAAATCTGTTAGCGTTGCGCTCATTTTATTTCCTCAAAGCTCTGTTTCTAAAAACGATAAATAAGTTTAGCAAAAAACAATAGAAATATAAAATAATGAAAGTATTTTCTAGCAACTTGAAATAGTTGTGATAGCAGTTAGCAAGCCACTTGCTCGTGTTAGTCATCATGCTAGTTTGTTAAAATTGTTAAAGTATTTTCAATGTAAGTCTTTTATTAAAATTTTGGTGTTGTATTTTGTTGACAGTGGATTCCCACGGAGACACCGTCACATGATCTCCTTGCTCCCTCCCCCACTGAACTCCGCAGTACTATCTCAGTGCTAACACATGGTACCATGGTAACGGGAGAGTCAGAGGTCACACCTCTGGACGGTCAGCGCAGGAGACTGGCCCGCGGCTCTAAAGATGGGAGATCAAAGCAGAGGGCGGAGCATCACGAGCACCGACACCCACGGCCCTTCGACCCGCACGGTTATTTCACCACACCAAGGGTTTTTAACGGTTCTCTGCTGGTGCACAACCCGCTGTACCCGGTGACGGGCGAGTCGTACGGGGCGTACACCGTGATGCTGTTATCACTGGTGGTGTTCACGGTGGGTGTGGTCACCAACCTGGCCGTCACGTGCTCTGTGTGGCACAACCACTACCTGCAAAACGCTTGCAACTGTGTCCTGGCGAGTCTGGCACTCTGGGACCTTGCTGTGATCTTCTTCTGCCTGCCGGTCGTCGTCTTCCATGAGCTCACCAAGAGACGACTGATGGGAGACGTGTCCTGCCGCCTTGTACCGTTTATAGAGGTCTGTTTTATTGTTCTATAACTCTAACATCAACTCATCTGAATAAAAGAGTTAAAGGTCGGTCAGTGAGTCGGTCAGTGAGTCGGTCAGTGAGGGAGTCAGTGAGTGGGTCAGTGAGGGAGTCAATGAGTCCGTTCCATAAATATCCTGTTTTACTGAAGTGCACTACAAACGAAGTGTAAAAATGCCCCAAAACGTTCTCTCTATTAAGACTCGATTGTAAAGCCACAGAATGAAGACGGCTCTTTAGAACAGCTTCTGTGTGAAACGGTTCAATTCATATGCAAATTCACCACCTAATTAGCCTGAGAGTGTGTGTGTGTGTGTGTGTGTGTGTGTGTGTGTGTGTGTAATTGAGGTCAGGAGTGTGTTAAATGGAGATGTGGGTCAGTGGGTCTGAAGCAGGAGGGTGTGTTTATTTTGGAGGTTTTGTTCAGCGCAGTCGCTCACTCGCTCCTCATAACGACAAAAAGCGACAAAGATAAAAGATTTATAAACCGTTTAGAGGTTTTATAATTTAGACGAGAATGAGAAATGGGGCATTTTATTTTCAATTCCAAATGTAAGGTAGGCGGGGCTGTTTTATAGGCATAGTGGGTGTGGCTATTTTATTAACAGTAGGCGGGGCTGTTTTGTAGACATAACGGGTGGGGCTCATTTAGCTTTTCCTATGCACAAATTGTGTGTGTGTGTGTGTGTGTGTGTGTGTGTGTGTGTGTGTGTGTGTGTGTCTGTGTCTCAGGTAACGTCTCTGGGCGTGAGCACCTTCAGTCTCTGTGCTCTGAGTGTTGATCGTTTCCAGACGTTAACGAGCTCCTCCTCCTCCTCTAAGACCCCCGAGTCATTCGGCTCCATCGTGTCGAAGCTGTCGGTGATCTGGGTGGGCTCACTGCTCCTCGCTGTCCCCGAGCTCATGATCTGGCATTTGGAAACGGAGCTGTCTCCCGTCTCGCATCTCCCTGTGGACTCGTGCGTCCGTCTGCCTCCTTCATCGCCTCATTTCTCCGAGTCTGTCTATTCACTCGTCATGACGTACCATGAGTCACGCATGTGGTGGCTCTTCGGCTGCTTTTTCTGCCTGCCTTTGCTTTTCTCATTCTCATGTCATCTTCTGACGAGCCAGATCTCTGATAGCAACGTCCAGACGTCCTCTTCCTGTCCTTTGTCTTCGTCCAAGAAGCTCGTCACGATGCTCGCGATCGTTTACGGAGTGTTCTGCCTCCCTGAACACGCCTGGAACATCGGACTCACCTACGCAGGAGTGCAAGTGGACGGGGCCTTGCTGGCACTGCTGGCTCTGATTAGTCAGTTCCTGATGTTCATCAGGGCCTCGGCCACGCCCATTTTGATCCTCAGCTTGTGTCGATCGTTGGGGCAGAGCTTTGTGGACTGCTGCTGTTGCTGCTGTGAAGAATGTCTGCCCAACAAACCTTCATCACCATCACTGGTGTCGTCATCTGTGTCATCATCATCATCGTCACCAGCTTTGGAGAAAGAGAAGAAGTCACAGGTCGACTTTGAGAAGAAAATGAAAGAGAATTCAGCGGAGATGGCGATCGGAACTCCATGTTGAGGTCTCAGATCAGTCCTGATCACTGCGCTGTCACAGATACAGCAGATCAGCTGCGAACATCTCACTGTCTCATTCATAACTTCCACACTCAGATCATCTGCACTCCTGAATATAACAGAGCTGGACACTGACTCCACCCACTTTATCAGTGGGACAGTGACCTGGACAGTGTTTATAGTCCAGCGTGAGGACACATGGCCATTATCTTCCCTTGTTGTGGACATTTTGGACAGGTTTAAACAGTGACACACTGCTGAATGGAGCTACAGCTACAGTTATTCAATCTAACAACAATAACACTCATTATATACAGTACATCTTCTCACGTCTAGTTATGTTTATTTGTTCCGTAAGCTGTATGCAACTAAATACGACCGTAATCTGTGATTTTAGAGTCCTGAGGAATAAACATGCTGGATGTTTTGGTTAGTAAGTTCGCTTTGGGGTCAGCGAGGACAGCTCTGTTTGTTTTTGTGTGGTTTGGCAGCGATGGAGTTAGCGTGAGAGAGACGTGCTTATCAGTAAAATCCAGAATACACACCGATCCTTCAACATCATCATCTACCACTTGAGAGGAGGTTCTTAAAGTGTACATCTTTTTAAAGACAGGTCATATAGAAGTTTAGAACTCTTACTGGTTCTTTGTTTGTCCCTCAGGGGAACCCTTAAAGGTTCTTAAACCCTTGAAGAAGGCTTCTTTTCTCAGAGTGCATGTGTGCAGTACAAAATTCAAATTACTGATCATTATTTGCTTGCTAATACTCAGTAACATTAAAAAATGTTCTTTCAGACGTTCCCAGATGGGTTCCTTGGATAATTAAGAGTTCTTTAGCCTCTAAAAGTCTTCTCTCTGGTGTTGAAACCCTTTCTGACCAAAAACACTGTTGAGGGACAGCAGAAAATCATTTAAAGCCAAACAAAACCCAAAAATAAATGCCTTTTGCCAATCACGACAAGTACCCTGATGTGCTCTTCACACGTTTAAATTAAAAATAAAACTTTATCACAATTTATCCATTTTAAAAGTTATGATGTTGCTAAAAAATAGGCTTCCCTAGACGCAACCATTTGCACTGAAGCTGGATATCTGCCTGTGACGCAACCGGATCACGAGAACACTGTTTACCTTCGTTACACAGAGCTGTCAAATAAAGGCTTCTGATTCTAAAAAAAATTCCCAGGCACCACTACGCGCTCTCTCTCTCTCTCTCTCTCTTTCTGTCTGTCCGTGTGTCTGTGTGTGTATGCATTTTCTTTCCTTCAGATGGGTTAAATACAGAGAAAGAATTTCTCTGTGCTGTAATGTAGATGTGACAAATAAAGGCTTCTAATTCTAAAAATCTAATCAGAAGTTTTCTGTAACTGTGTGATTTTTACTGGCAGCAAAATCCACGAATCAACAGACTTCACTTTTCTGAAGTTTAAATCTCACTTGGTGAGATAACGCATACACAGTACTGATCCAGATACTAGTAAATAATGTTTGTTGCCATAGCAAAGCGATTCTTGCCATCTAAAAATATATTTTTTTTCTCAGTGAATAAAAACAAACCATGTCCCATAAAATGATCAGTGATCTGATTATTTTACACCCAAACGCCTGACACTCGGCACCTTTAGGGTTGTTTACAGTAGTTTACAAGCGAAGTGTCCACGGGATCCAATCATCTCCGTAAGTGATGTGGCGTGTATGTGACGTCACGATTTATCCTCAGAGTGCGATATCTGAACCTCGGAGAGAGAGTGAGATGCAGCGCTCAGGGACACTGTGTTTCTTTTAAAATAAAATGTGTACACAGTATACAGGGACAAACATGACCAAGTGAACACTCGAGCATGTGGAGATTATCTGTCAGTATAAAGGCGTTTATTTTGGGGTTTTCTCAGGGTGGAGAATGTGAGTAAAGGACTTTTAGTATGAAATATCCTGCTGAGTTGAGAACACTGATGAACACTGAGACTGTTACAGCTGTGTGTCATTAACTGGAGTTAATTGGAGCGTTCTGATTGGCTGGTGTTGATGACATGTGACTATATAACACCTTGAGGATGGCTTTTTTTTTTTTTTTTTTAAGTGAATGTGGAGTTTACTTTGTGTGAGCTGATTACAGCTGCTTTTTTTTCCCTTAAGAATATTTTTTGTCTCTATCTGTGTATTGAACAGTGAGAGAGTGAGAAAGAGAGTGAGTGCCTCCTTTAGTTGTGATTACCCTCGTAGCTGTTCTGCTCCGCACTGTCTGTTCAGGACTTGAACTCTCCTTGGGGTTTTTATTTCGCTTGAGTAAACCTGATCGTTCCGCAGCTGAAACCACTTTCCCTTTTATTTTATTTTCAGTATCAGTGATGGTTTCTGTGCTGCTCTTCTCTCTCATTTCATTCTATACTGATGTGATCGTCAGCTGATCAATAACATTTTTAATCTGTTGTGGAGGTTTGAGTGGCGCACATTGCTGTCTGCTGATTAGCCTAGCGTTAGCCACATTAGCTCTGTCTCGGTGTGTGCGAATGAACACACCATGGTTTGTAATCTTCAAAAGTGTGTAATATTAACATAAATATATAGCTCAGTGTTATGAGAATCCTAACTAGTTGAGTTTACTTCCATGTTCCTGAACAATCCGATGTTTATCTGATCAAAGTGTCCTGTGTAATTAAATCAGCCTCAGGGTTCAAAGAGTTTGTCACAAAACATGAGTGTTCATGGAGAATAAAAAATAAGACCTGGGTTTTAGTTCAATAATCAGATGTTCAAGTATAAATTTAATCAGAGGTTTTTCTACACGGGCAAAAAGAACAAAAGCGACACAAGCATTAAACACCACAAACTTGATCCAACACCAAACCCCTGAAAAACAGCCTCAAAGCCCAGCGTTCTTCGTTCACAGCTCAGAAAGTGTCGAAGCTGATGGGGAAATGCAACGCTGTGTGTTTTATAACCCGAGTTTCTGATGAACACGTTAACGCTAACGTGTAGATAAACACACCGAGGGAATTAGATTAGAGTTTGGATACAAAACTGTTACGAGAAAAAAGTCAGTTCGCTGAATACTTCAGACTTCAAGAAATAAATCTGAGGTTTTTATTTTTATCTCAGTTTGTGAAGGTCGATTTCAATTTTCTGAAGCATTGAGACGTGTGATGTCGGGCTGTGTGTGTTGTTACACTACAGGAGGAAGTTATTATAGATCACAAAAGTATTTAACATTGACAAAGTACAGAAGAGTCAGAACACACTCCTGTAATCATCCAACCTTCAGAGCACTGACGGATCAAACCTTTAACCTGTGTGTGTTAAATCTAAACTGTAGCTTCATCATGAAACTTGAAGGTTGTATTGGGGTTTTTTGTTTTTCATTTTTTCACAGTTGAACTCAAAAGTTGAACGATGTTTTGCTTGTCGTGTCGGACACAGAGGAAATATTCAGGCACTCAGTGTGAACTTCACAGAGCACAGAAATATCATTCAGAACACAAACTCTCACAGCTCCAAAACTCCCACTCATCTCTCACATACACACACACACACTCATCTCTCTCACACATACACACTCATCTCTCTCACACATACACACTCATCTCTCTTTCACACACACACTCATCTCACATACACACACAGATACACACACATCTCTCTCACATACACACATCTCACATACACACACACATCTCTCTTACACACATCTCTCTCACATACACACTCATCTCTCTCACACGCGCACGCCTCTCACGTGCACAGATACACACACTCATCTCACACACATCTCACACACATCTCTCACATACACACACACACACAAATCTCTTTCTCACACATCTCTCACACACACTCATCTCTCTCTGTCTCACACACACACGGGGGGGGGGTAAATCTGTTAGAACCGTATTGTTCTGTCAGCCCCCTCAGAGCCCCTCTGGGTTGCTAAGCAACCGACACACACGCACCACCCTTCAGCTTGGACGGTGTGGTTGCTAAGCAACCGTTCCACACCGCCTCGGCCTCCGGATGCGGCCTTTAGTGCATCACTGAGAGAGAGTTTTCTATAAAGTTCATTATTGTTATTTTTTTAAAGAACATTACTCATTGTTTATATTCAGTTATAAAACCATGAACAGTAATAAATCAGGGCTCGTATTTATGGTGATGTGAAAGCACGCTGTGGTCTGAAACATTACATCTATCTTTCTTTTGGGTTTCATTTCATTTCATTTCATTATCCATAACCGCTTATCCCGAGCAGGGTCGCAGGCAAGCTGGAGCCTATCCCAGCTGACTAT
>JAODTV010000020.1:259337-269926 GCA_025399955.1 Galeichthys feliceps
TGCTGATCTCCTGGGGTTTTCACACACAACAGTCTAGAGTTTACACAGAATGGTGCGAAAAACATAAAACAACATTGAGTGAGCGACAGTTCTGTGGGTGGAAACGCCTTGTTGATGAGAGGTCAGAGGAAAATGGACAGATTGGTTCAAGCTACCAGGAAGGATATAGCAACTCATAACAACCGTGGTAAACAGAAAAGCATCTCAGCATGCAACAGCAGAAGACCACACTGGATTCCACTCCTGCAGCCAAGAACAGGAATCTTAAAATCAAGAACAAGTTCCTATTAAAGTGGCCAGTGAGTATAGCTAGCGTGAGGGAATTGGCAATGATGATATTAACAAATCAGGAAACTCGCTGCAAGCATTACATTCTTCCTGCTGCTAGCCTTTTTATACCAGTCTTGGAGTAGAAGCTTCTTCCTTACACAATGAGGCCATGTCAGTGCAGAACTCACTTCATGGTGCATGTACATACATCTGGGCTGAGTTGCTTGAATTTTCCCATGGGATCAAGCGCAAAAAGGCACCGTCTCGCAATACAGCCACAGGTGCTTGTCTATGAACTCCAAATTGTCAACTGACCAATCAATCAGAAGCTTCTTAAAGTCTATCAATTTCTCGAATATTCAAGAATATTGAATCCAGACTGTTTAAGGAGATCAACTTTGTGGATTAAAAATTTCTGACCCAGTGGAATTCTGAGTCAATTAAAACTGAAATAAATCTCTCTAACTGATTATTAAAATTACCTCGGATGTGAAGAGTAGATGCTCCAATGGACTTCCCTATGTATAGTAACATGCGTACATATAGCATTATTCCATCCACATTCACTGGATATGCGCAATCGCGCGCTCTGATTGGTTACTCTACTACTAGGCTATCAGCTCATATACCGTGAGTAGAGAAAAAACAAAAGGGCAGAGCGTGTTGCTGAACCAACCAAGGACGAAATAAAAACTCTACTTGAAAACAAAATCCCAAAAATAAAAAAATAAAAAAAATAAAAATAATGAATAAAAGTATCTTTTTTATTTTTCAAGAATTACTATTATGGCATTTTTCACAAATTGCTACTGTCATTTCGCCGGATTGTTTACATCCATCCATCATCTGTGGCCGCTTATCCTGTACAGGGTAAAGGGCAAGCTGGAGCCTATCCCAGCTGACTATAGGTGAGAGGCGGGGTACACCCTGGACAAGTCGCCAGGTCATCGCAGGGCTGACACATAGAGACAAACAACCATTCACACTCACATTCACACCTACGGTCAATTTAGAGACACCAATTAGCCTAACCTGCATGTCTTTGGACTGTGTGGGAAACCGGAGCACCCGGAGGAAACCCATGCGGACACGGGGACAACATGCAAACTCCACCCACGATGATGATGAGGAAATTCATGAAGTGTCTGATCACGATGAACATCAAAGCTATGCTCCTGATGACAGATATGAGGAGTGTCAGTCAGAAGATGATGCTGTCAGTGGCAACATCACTGACTCTGATCACTCTGACTCTGAGCTAGAAGAGGGAGATTACAAAACACCTGTTAGTACTCCTAAAACTAAGCCAATGTCTACGACAAAGATAAATAGAGATCTTAGACCAAGAACTAGTTTTAAGAGACAAGTGAAGCCTGTAATTTGTCTGATTTACGATGAACCAGGAAAGGCTAGAGATCAGCCAATTACTATTGTACATAAGGGCATTATTATTAAACTAGGGTGTTAAGACAAAGTCCTAAGTTAGTCTAAAATCATTCCTTAACCCTGTATATCATAGTTTGTCTCATAAGGACATGCAGACAGTTAGAAGGGGGAGGATGTAGCCCTATGAAAATTAGATAATTTTTTATCGGTTTATAAATAGTAGAAATAAGTAAATAACTTATAGATTCAAGGCTTATGTCTACAAACATGGAATCCTCCCAAGAATCCTCTGGCCTCTGCTTATCTATGAAGTCTCTATGACCATTGTGGAATGCTTGGAGCACAAGGTAAGCAGCCATCTACACAGATGGCTGGGTCTGCCATGCAACCTGAGCAGCATCGCGCTACATATGTGAACAGTAACAAGCTCAGGTTCCCGTTCAGCTCGGTCAGGGAGAAATTCATTGTGGCACATGCATGGGAACACCTGCAGTACGCAGAATCCAGAGACACCAAAATGTCTGGTACAGGGATTGTTGTGAGGACAGGGAGGAAGTGGAGGGCAGCAGAGGTAGTCCAGCAGGCAGAAACTTGGCTGAAGCACAAGGCCATCCTTGGGAGTGTGGTCCAGGGCAGAACTGGACTCGGGAGTCTACCAAAGTCCTCATACGAATCTGCTAGTGGGAAGGAGAGGTGGAAGCAGGTGCAGGAGGAGGTGCGAGATTCACTGGAGGAAGAACGAACCAGCAGAGCAGTGCCCATGCAGAAGCAAGGTGCCTGGACAAAGTGGGAACAGGCAATGGAGCAGAGTGTCACCTGGAAGGATATCTGGAAGTGCAACCCCCAGAGAATCAAGTTCTTGATTCAGGGTCTCTCTGACATCCTTCCAAGCCCATCCAACCTGTTCACATGGGGAAAAGTAGAAACACCTGCATGGCCCCTGTGGTCTAAGACAGGAACCCTTGAGCACATCCTGAGCAGCTGTGCCAAGGCACTGAGCAATGGCTGGTATCGCTGGAGACATGACCAGGTCCTCAAGTCCATTGCTGAGGCAATCAGCAATGGGATCAAGGATAGTAGGTACACCCGTGCTGCAGCTCAGGGCATCCACTTTGTTAAGGAGGGACAGGTGCCGAAACACCAAAAGACTGCCCTGTAGCTACGCACCTCATTGGCTATCAGCTCATGTACGACTTGATTCTGTGGAATAACTGTTAAATAGTTAATGATTTTGTATATTTGTGTGATTTCTAATCTGTCTGTAACTGAAGAGACTTTAATAGACGACTCTTCTTAAAGTGTTTTTAAGTTTGAAGGGTTTTATTATTTCATTTAGAGAATACTAGCATGACATTGTGTTGAAATAGGTTAGCTAGGGGTGTGAACTAAGCTGGAAATTATTCATTTAAATGTGAGTTGACCGTTATAAATTAGATTAACATTGCTACATCATTTGTTAAGACCCAAAACATAAAAGACAAAGGAGTCATATGGTTTAAAATGACCCTTTATTGTTTAGTGATAACTACAAAGAGTTCAGGGTAGCTACCCCCATTTAGTGCCGGTAAAGCAAGGGGGCACTATATCAAGATCTGCAAAAGACCTTGAAGTAGATGTTCTCCTTCTTCAAGAGAAACACATCGCTGATATGACGCATGCTTCTAAGTTCTGTATCTATGGTTAGAAGCTTGTGGCTGCAGTGTGCTATGAAAAATATGGTATTGCCACCTACATTAGGCATGGCATAGAAGACTTCAGCATCCTGAAGGACTCTAGCTCAAACGAGATCTTCACCGCTACAGTGAGGATTGGGGACATCACTATGACCAATGTCTACAAGCCCCCAAGGACCATATGGCCTGTCTCTGTGTTACCCACATACCAACACTCAGAGGTGTAGGCTGGAGACTTTAACAGCCATCATTCTTCTTGGAGCTACTCATGCTGATGACCAAAATGGGGAATGACTGGATGAATGGGCATCCAACAATGACCGCTACCTTCTTCATGATGCCAAGCAACCAGACACTTTCCATTCGAGCAGATGGAGACTACAAAACAGATCTCTGTTTCACACTGAAAACTGTCAATGGCCTTCCTCTTCATGCATCACGCAAGATCCTCCCATGTTTCCCACATAGCCAACACAGACCAGCACTGATCCACATCGGAGCGCAAGTCCCAGTGATCTCATCTACCATGTTGGATTTTCAGAATAGCAGATTGGGAAAGCTACATGGTAGAGGTGGAAAAAAAGATTTCAAACCTTAAACCTGTCCCAAATAACTACAATTCTTTCTGTATGATCTTGAAGGATGCGGCAAAGAGGCACATTCCCAGAGGTTTTCGAAAGGCCTTCACTCCTTGCTGGCTCCCAGAACAAGAAGAACTCTTGAAGCAGTACAAGTCCACAAGTGATCCAGGCATTGCCACAGAACTGCTAGATTCCTTGGATGCAGCAAGTCGCCAATACTGGCAAGAGACAGTAGATGATCTGGATTTCACACATTCCAGCAGAAAGGTGTGGTCTCTTCTTCATCGGCTTGGTTCAGCTCCTCCTGCCCAGAAAGTAAGAAAGGGACTGAAAGAGTCACTCTCCTCTTCCCCACACTTAAGTCCACTCTGTGAGCCCTACTCCCAAACAGAGGTAGACAAAAGGCTGTCTTCACCCAAAGCCAGGAAAGCTGCAGGAGTTGATGGGATCTACCCAGAATTTCTGAAGAATCTTGGCTGCAAAGGTTGCAACTGGCTGGCTGCCTTTTTCACTTTTGTCTACACCCCTGGAACCATCCCTAAGGTCTGGAGAGAGTCTAAGATCATTGCCCTCCTCAAGTCTGGGAAGCCTGCAGAGGATCCAGCCAGCTACTGACCCATTTCCCTCCTCTGTACAACATACAAGTTGTTTGAGCACCTACTCCTAGCAAGGCTCTTTACTTTGGTAGAGCCTACCCTGCCAAGAGAACAAGCTGGCTTTGGACCTGGTAGAAGTTGTGCAGATCAAGTCCTGGCCCTCACTACCAACATTGAGGCTGGCTTCCAACGTGCCCAGAAAACTGGACTTGCTCTTATCGACTTGTCATCAGCTTATGACACTGTCTGGAGACATGGACTACTGCTGAAAACATCCAGGATTCTGAAGTGCCAAACTACTAAGTGCTGCTTATCATCCATCCTCAGCAATCACAGATTCCAGGTATCACAAGGGAACCAGTTCAGCTCTGTCAGGACCTTGAATGACGGCCTCCCCCAAGGCTCTGTCTTGGCTCCCCTTCTTTTTAACATCTATGTAAGCGATTTACCACCAACCTCCTCCAGGAAGTTTGCTTACGCAGATGACCTTGCGCTTGCTTTCCAGGGAACTTCCTTAGAAGGCACTTCCTTGGAGACTCCGTCCCAACCCCAGTAAGACGATGGTTACTGCTTTCCACCTTAGCAACCACCTCGCAAATGCCATACATTAAGTGTCTTTTTGCAGCAAGCCAGTGAGGAATGAAGAGTTTTCAAAATACCATGGAGTCATGCTTGATCGCACCCTCACATATCGTGAACACCTGACGAGGGTAGCCGACAAACTGAAGTCACGGGTGAACATCATCAGGAAGCTTGCAGCCAAGAGTTGTGGATCCAAGGCAACCACCCTTCATACTGCAAGTCTAGCCCTAGTCTACTCAACAGCAGAGTACTGCTCAACAACCTGGGCCAACAGCTGCCATACCAAAGAAGTTGACACAGTTTTGAACTCTACAATACAGGTGATCACAGGGACACTGAAATCAACCCCCCTTCCGTGGCTCCCTGTCCTCTCTCACATCACTCCCCCAACTTATGCAAAAAGGAAAGAATGATGAAGGACATGATTGCCATTGAGGCCAACCTTGACCTTCCCATTGATGATGATCTCAACAACCTGCCAACCATGCGTTTAAAGTCTTGCAAGCCTGTCTGGTTGTCTTTTGAATCTCTAGAGAACTTTGACATCAAGACCGAATGGCACAGGGCATGGGCAGGTGCCAGCTCCAACTGGGACCACACCACCATTACAGATCCCACAGTGAAGCCAAATGGTTTCAACCTCCCACGCAAGCAGTGGCAGACATTGATCCGCATACGCACCATCCACACAAGAACAGGATACCGTCTGCATAAATGGGGAATGTCAGACAGCTCTGCCTGTGACTGTGGCCACCAAGACCAGACAATTAAACACATTGTGAATGATTGCCACAAACAGTGTTTCTCTGGGGGATTCAATGAGCTGGACAGAACAACCAATGCTGCCCTTGCCTGGATATTTTCCCTGGATTTGACTTTGTAGATTTTGTAGCTTGTGTACATCATACGAAAGAAGAAGCACAGACTTATTATATTGCAAGTCATGGCTCAACTGTGTAAGCTTCTGCAGATAAAATCACTACAAAATCCATGTCTGACTGTGGCAGCGGAGGTGTGGCCAAACGTCGGTTTGTGAATGGAGGGTGGGGCCAGGGAAGGTGAGTGGCAAAGTCAGTACACCTGCTGTCAATTAACATTGTGTCTGTGTTTTGCAGTGAGGATGGAAGGTAGAAAAGGAGGGAGAGAGCGACGAGAGAGGATCTCTCCTGACCAGAGTGTGTTGTGTGCGTGTGTGTCTCAGAGTGAGACTGTGAGACAATAAAGAAAAGCTGAAAAGCGAAAGTCAAGAAAACCGCAAAATAAAAGTCTGTGTTCACCTCAGTCCCCGCCTGCCATGCTTCAGTATTCCACCCACATCAGGGACATACCACAGTGGTGCCGAAAGCCGGGATACTGAAGGGAACCACACATGGAGTCCTCCCCATTTAAAGGCCTGATCCATGCCCTTGCTACCGCCCAAGAGAACCAGCACCAAGCGCTGATCGCCCTCCGAAAGGAGCAGGAAAAACACTTCAAAGCCTTGCTGCTGGCCCAGCAGGAAGATTGCCAGGTGTTCTGTCAGCTGCTCGCATTAGCAGGGTCCTCGACCGCCACCGCAGCAGACGCTCCCCATGTCATCCTCACCAAGATGGGGCCGCACGATGATCCGTAAGCCTTTATAGCGCTCTTCGAGCAAGCGGTCGAAGCGTGGGGGTGGCCGGTCAAGCAGCGTGCGGCGCGCCTATTACCGCTACTGACTGGAGAGGCACAGCTTGCCGCGCAGCAGCTACCCGCCAACAGCCGGCTCATTTATACGGACCTGAAGTGAGCCATTCTGCAGCGTGTCAGCCGCTCCCCAGAACAACATCGACAGTGCTTCTAGACGCTGACATTGGAGGAGGTCAGCTGGCCATTTGCATTCGGCCAACAGCTCCGGGACGCCTGCCGGCAGTGGCTGAGGGCGGACCACTACGACGCCGAGGGGATCATCGACCTGGTGACACTGGAGCAGTTCATCACATGGCTTCTGGAAGGAATGGTGGAGTGGGTCCAGTGCCACTGCCCGGCGTTGCTGGATCAAGCCATCGAGTTGGCAGAGGACCATTTGGCGGCGGTTCGGTGGCAGGTGGACATGTCGCCTCTTCTCTTTTTCTCTCTCCTTCTCCTTGCCCCCTCTCTCCTCTTCCCGTCCCCACCCCATTCCCCCACCGCGGAGGCGGGGGCCGGCTCCCCCCCAGCCGGCCCGCTGCACCCGTGGTGTCCTCTCGTCTTCCCCTTCTGTGTCTGTGTCTTCTCCCCGCCAGGTGAGTGATCCCCATAATCGCTGGTGCAGAGGTGAAGCCTGGACCGGTATGCTGGTGCTGCGGGGAGCCCGGGCATCTCCAGGGTCAGTGTGCCGCAATGGAGGTGGAAGCTGTGGTCCGGATCCCCAATGTGCCAGAGACCGCCCTCGATCGGGCCGGAGTGTATTGTATACCGGTAAGTGTTCAAGGGGATACGTATCATGCTTTGGCGGATTCCGGCTGTAATCAGACCTCAATACACCAAAGCCTGGTGCAAGGTGAGGCATTGGGGAGAGCACAAGTGCTGAAGGTTCTGTGTGTGCACAGGGATGTTCATGATTATCCACTAGTGTCCATCCACATTCTATTTCGGGGAGAAAAGCATAGTGTAAAGGTAGCGGTTAACCTGCATCTCACCCACCTGCTGATTCTGGGGACTGATTGGCTGGGGTTAAGAGGCTTAATGGAGCATATAGTAGGGGGTGGATCCTGCAATAATACGTCACAGGGGGATCCCGGTGTGGCATTAACTGGGGAAGCTGTCTCAGAGCTGTCTAAGTCAGCACCGCGTCAGGGCGATATGAGGAGTGAGGAGCAGCTCGCCACTCCTCCCTCTCTCGGGGATTCCCTCGAGGATTTCCCGTTAGAGCAGTCGTAAGATGAGACTCTGCGTCATGTGTTTGACCAAGTGAGAGTACTCGATGGTCAATCTCTCCAGCCAAATGTGACCGTACTTCGCTATTATTAAAGATAGGCTGTATCAAGTGACGCAGGACACTCAAACCAGCGAACGGTTAACCCAACTGTTAATCTCAAAGAGCCATCGGGAACTCATATTCCACGCAGCTCACTTTAATCCGATGGCCAGACATTTAGGACAAGATAAAACACTAGCCCAAATAATGACCCGGTTCTATTGGCCAGGGATTCGCGGGGATGTCCATCAGTGGTGTGTGGCATGCCGCGAATGCCAACTAGTAAATCCCATAGCCACCCCAAAAGTGCCTTTGCACCCCCTCCCTCTAATTGAGACCCCCTTCGAGAGAATTGGCATGGATCTCATTGGGCCATTAGATTGGTGAGCACAGGGATATCGCTTTATTTTAGTTCTGGTGGACAATGCAACGCGATATCCAGAAGCGGTGCCTCTCCGCAATATTTCAGCATGCAGTATTGCGGAGGCGCTCTCTTGTTGCCGTATGTTGGCTATGGTAGTAAATCAGTTTCCCCCTTGGAGATTAATAAAGTCAATCCTATCCTATCCTATCCTCTTCCGCGTTATCTCCCGAGTCGGGATTCCCAAAGAAATCCTGACTGACCAAAGCACTACGTTTATGTCACGAACACTTCGCGAGCTGTATGGGTTATTAGAAATTAAATCCATCCGCACCAGCATTATACCGCACTGCAAATATACCACCTCAATCTGCTAAAACATTGGAACGAGGGGGTCCCTGTGGCATTGGCATCGGTAGTTCTGGAGAAATTGGAGCTGGGGCCGGAGGTAAAAAAAGTAACTACTCAAACCGCTCCGGTCCCCTGTGGAGACCACCTCTCACCGGCCCAACTCACAGAGGTTGCCAGGTTGCAAAAGGAATTTTCTGACGTGTTCTTGCCCCTTCCTGGCTGCACCCACCTCATAGAACACCACATCGAAACTCCCCCAGGGGAGGTGGTGCGTAGCCACCCCTATCACTTACCCGAACACAAGAAAAAAGGTGGTTCAGGACGAACTCAAGGCCATGCTCGAAATGGGCATAATCGAGAAGTCCCACCGTGACTGGAGCAGCCCGGTGGTCCTGGTTCCCAAGACCGACGGGTTGGTCCAGTCTGTGTGGACTACAGAAAAGTCAACGCCATGTCTAAATTTGACGCGTACCTAATGCCTCGCATTGATGAGTTGCTCAATCGATTAGGCGCTGCTCGCTTTTATTCAACAGTGGATTTGATAAAGGGATATTGGCAGATCCCCTTGACTCCTCTATCCCGAGAGAAAATGGCCTTTTCCACACCGTTCGGGTTACACCAATTTGTGACGCTTCCTTTCGGGTTATTTGGGGCTCCTGCCACGTTCCAGAGGCTAATAGACAAGATCCTCCGCCCCCATGCTGCCTACGCGGCGGCCTACCTTGATGACATTATCATATATAGCAATGATTGGCCGTGGCACCTAGAACACCTTAGGGCTGTCCTAGAGTTGCTGAGGCGTGCGTGTCTCACAGCTAACCTGAAAAAGTGTGCGATTGGGTGGGTAGAAGTACGGTATCTGGGTTTCCACTTGGGTCATGGGCAGGTGTGTCCCCAAATTGACAAGACTGCAGCGATTGTGGCCTGCCCGAGGCCCAAGACCAAAAAGGTGAGGCAGTTCCTGGGGCTGGCTGGCTACTATCGCAGGTTCATACCTAATTATTCGGACGTCACCAGCCCACTGACTGATCTTACTAAAAAGGGAGCACCAGATCCGGTCCAGTGGACGGAGCAGTGCCAACAGGCCTTCACCAAGGTAAAAGCTGCACTGTGTGGGGGGGCACTTTAACACTCCCCTGACTTCTCTCTCCCTTTTATTTTATAGACAGGTGCTTCAGG
This sequence comes from Galeichthys feliceps, assembly GCA_025399955.1. Classification (NCBI taxonomy): domain Eukaryota; kingdom Metazoa; phylum Chordata; class Actinopteri; order Siluriformes; family Ariidae; genus Galeichthys; species Galeichthys feliceps. The sequence goes on from JAODTV010000020.1 coordinate 269,234, forward strand.
CAGAGGGCTGTGGACCATTTTGTCCCAGAAGGTGGAGGGCAAGGAACGTCCAGTGCTGTACATCAGTCGCAAGCTCTCGATGCATGAAAATAAGTACAGCACCATAGAGAAGGACTGCCTGGCCATCAAGACCTGCTGTTTTGGGATGCTCTGAGCCAGTCATCTAGCTGGAAAAATTTGGCCCTGATTAAAGTGACTCAGGTCTTTGCACTTTCCCATTTTTCTGACTTCTAACACATCAACTTCAAGAACTGAGTATTCATTGCTTCCAAGTATATCCCACCCCTTTGCAGGTGCCATTGTAATGAGGTAATCAATGTTATTCACTTCACTGTCAGTGGTTTTGGCTGATCTCGTTACATTTAAATATATATAAAATCAATCACATTCACCGGAGTTTTTATGTCATATCATGGCAATATTGGGCTTTCGTTTATTTTTTTGTACTGTTCTTTTTCCTGTGGGAGTCTGAGTGGAAAAAAAAAACAACAAAAAAAAAAATTAACGGAAAGGAAAAACAAGAATCTGGTGCACAAGTATTTAATTTATTGGATGAAATTTGGATTTGTTTTCTGAAATCAACACTGTCAAAATCTTGCAATTGTACATACAGGGTCACACACACACACACACACACACATATACAGTGCATCCGGAAAGTATTCACAGCGCTTCACTTTTTCCACATTTTGT
>JAODTV010000020.1:301087-311809 GCA_025399955.1 Galeichthys feliceps
GAAACCCACGCAGACACGGGGAGAACATGCAAACTCCACACAGAAAGGCCCCCGTCGGCCGCTGGGCTCAAACCCAGGACCTTCTTGCTGTGAGGCGACAGTGCTAACCACTACACCACCGTGCCGCCCCATAAATAAACAATTAAAACAAATAAATTTAGACAAATAAAAAATAACTAAATGAGATGATTCAGATACACATGATAAAAATTCTAAAACTTTTTGTCACAGCACCTTGTTAAAAACATCATCCAAAGTTGTTTGAGAATAAAATCGTTCCCATGTGGCATTTAGAGCAGGACAACAAAGTAAAATATGCTTGATTGCCAGAGATCCTACAGAAATGGCATGATGGTGGATCTCCACCCTTTAATAAAGAACCATGGGTGAGCCTTGAATGACCAATCCGACACCTGGGATACACCACGTGATCATGTCTGGTTTGAAATGAGGATAAAAGTGTCTTATTGATGGCAGGGTTGATTTCATACAATTTGTTTTCAGGACATTTGTCCCATTCAGTCTGCCACTTCCTTGAAATATAAGATGCCAGCGCAAGTCTGAGGTCTGAGGCTGGGATTTTACACTCACGGACCTCTTTAGTGAGGGCTCCTTCGGCCACATTACCTGCCTGCTCGTTACCCATGAGGCCAACATGGCCTGGAATCCAACAAAAAATAACACTCAGTTTCTGTCTTTGTAAAAGCTCAAGTTTATCTAAAATACTGACAATCATAGGATGATCAATCTTAAAAAAAAAAAAAAGTGCCTGGAGGTACGAGCTTGAGTCTGTAAAAATTAAAGAGTTCTGTTGTTTGGTACTGTCTATATATTCCAGTGCTAACAGCAAAGCACAGGCCTCAGCTGTAAAAACTGAACTCTGTTCTGAAATGCGCAGTCTTTAGTGGTTGTGTGACAGGCAAAAAATAAAACATCTAGCTTGGAAATTGATTGGCAAGAAAGGCAAAGAGATAAAGATGGAAGCTGTATGGAGCACTGTCGAAGGCATTGGCCCATGATGGAGAAATATCTGGGAGAATGACAGGACCCACAACAGGGGAGCAGCTTGGATCCTCCAACAACAACAGGAATAAAAACACAAAGGTACAGAGAACCAGGAGCAGAATGACATCAAAGAGACCACTGCATCAACAAAACCAGCAACTGGAAGGAACCAGGGAGAGATGGAATGGTCAAATTCAAGAACCTGCCCATTACCCACCACGGACTGACAGTGAGCAGCTCCCTCAGACAGACAAGACCAACAACCCTGATATTTACCAGCCTATCTCCTATGTTCCCACCATGTGTCACCCATCACCTGCGTTCCTGGTTTAGAACAGGTTACTACCTGCAAAATGGAAGGGCCGTAGGAAAGGATGCTATGGATGCAAAGACCAGCTGCTTATCAACAAATCCATACTGGAAGACACCAAGGTGTAGACCAAGAAAATACATGCCAATGGCTAAGACATACTTCACTGAAGGCAGAGGGCCTGATCATTGCTGTGTAAGATCCGACTCTCGTGAGCAGATCCTACCACCATTGCATCACCAAGGATGGTACTAATCCACAATGCAGGATCTGCCAAAAGTATCAACAGACTGTCCACCACATTATCCCGGGCTGCCCTGTACTGGCAAAGAGTCAATACATCCAGCAGCACAACAATGCAGCAAGCAGTGTACATGCATTTGAATATCTGCAAGAGCAACAACCTCAAAACAACGGAGAAGTGGTACAGACACCAACCAATGAGAGAGAGCAGAAAAGCAATGTCAATATCCTCTGGGACATGGCCATCCATACCGAACAGAGAGAGCAATGCCAACAGGCCTGACATCATCAAAGACAGGAAGGACTTGTGAAGGAAGGTTTGGAAAAAATACACCAACCAGATCCCAGGAAAGATCAACTTCTAAACTCCAAAAGGATCATGTTCCCTGAGACAAATCACATTCTCCATAGAGGGCTATCCAGCTAGTAAAACATCCCCCTGCCTCTGGTGCTCCAGGTCCATGGGTTGGACCCAGATCTAAAGGACATAAACGAGAAGTCTAAGAACTTTATTATTAATAATAATAATAATAATAATAATAATAATAATAATAATCATACCCAGTGTTTGCAGTATGTGTTATGGTTTCAGGTTTCACAGTAGATTTAGCGGCGATGGCTAACAGAAGCTTAGCTGGAGCTCTTTTGATGGGTGTAACGGGTCGAGGGATCCTGCTGTGCCACCCCTCACCCCCTCGCTCCCTCACTTCCTGTTTGACTTTCCCAATCGAGTCATCTGATTGGTGTGTGTCCTCCTCAGTGGTGGACAGCGTCTCCGAGGCTCTCCTGGGCTTGTCTCCAGAGGAAAGCGATGAAGACGTCCTGGAGTTTAGTGTCTGTCTCTGCCTCTCCAGCACCAATCGGGCAAACTCCTGTTGCTTGGACCATTTCCGGGTTTGATCCCAGGATAGTGATGGATCCGCAGTAGCACTATCCTCGGATACCAGGATGGGGATCCGACTTCCACTCCTCAGATGAGATGTTGTGCTTTTATCTCCAGGTTTGTCTCCTTCTGTCCCACACTGGAATTCATCTTTGGTCTTCTCTGGAAAAGTTTCTCTTTGGACATGTTGCATCTCCATGACAACAGGAGGAACAATGACGTCCACTTTGGCAGGAATCTGGCTCTGCACAGGTCCATTAACAACATTATGTCCTTGAATTTCTTTTGCTGCAGTACAAGATAAGGTTTTAGACCAGACACCTCCTGCTTCTAGGATGATGGTTCTGGTTTGAGGTTCCACCTCACACTGAAGGTGCTCAGATACCTCAGCGTTCTCCCTCTGAACCTGAGGTACTCGAGATGACATGATATTCAGATGTGTGGTCTCAGCAATGTGGATGAAGGTTCTCTCCACTTTGGTGAAAGGAGGAGATGCAGCAGAACCAGATGGAACCAGTACAGTGGCTGAGGGATTCCTTTTTTGTCTGCCTAAACTGGAAATGCCAAGATAATATGGATCATCACGTTGGTTCTTGGAAGGTTCTTGTTTTATATGGTTCTTGGTCAAAGGAGGATATGTAGAAGCTGGTTGGTTAGACTTTTGTTTGACTCCTAACACAGGAGTCCTACCATCACTTTCCTCGTTCTGGTTCTCTGAAGGTAATTGTGCTGGTTGGTGCTTCTGCATGTTGGTCACAGGAGATGTAGGAGAAGTAGTGCAGATAAGCGGGTCAAATTTCGGTTCTGATAAACTGATGATTCCACCATCACCTGCATCACAATATTTTGTTGAAGGTTGTTGGTTCTTCTCCAAGAGACATGTTTGGAGGTCCACAGCTTCCTTTTCACTCTGAAGAACATCTGTTCCAGCTCCAGAATTCAGAGACTTCCTCATGTCTCCAGGCGAGAACAGAACCAGAGTTTTAGATACGTCTTCTTGATCCAGATCTACATCAGTCACAGAACCTGGATCTCTGGGTCCTTTCTGAGGGTCAATGGCTAATAAAGTTGAAGGGGGTCCATCCTGGCTCTGATCCAGACTGTCGGACTCGCTCTTTGTCACATCGTCTTCCTTCAGCTCATCATCTTGGGTGTCAGGAGGCGTGGCCATGAAACCCCGACACTGATGGAGGCTTCCGGTTAGCATGACTGTGCGGAAATCAGCCCTCTTGGCCTGAAGCTTTGGAAGAATGTGGAACATTTCTTTCTCTGAAAACGGCGCTTTGGTCCAATAGTCCGTCGGAGAGAGGAGAGTATCCCTCAGTACTGAAACCTATGGGAAGATAAACTTTAGTCAGTAATCATGAAACAGCAGAGGAACAGCAAAAGTCCTGCGACAAAAACTTTTAAAATGTATTCATGGACAAATCACAGAAAGTGGTGTTTAACATAAACAACACCATAAACAAGCAGGGTACGTAGTAACAGTGGTGATATAGTAACAATCCAAATATTGAACTGTTTAACACCACAGGGCTACTGAATTCTGTGTTCTGATTGGTCAGAAGCTGTTGATTAATTTTCCATAACAGCAGCTCTGACAGTAGTGCAGCTGGAAATCACAGGGTTATATTAATGAGCTCATTCTACATGAAATGCATCATTTCTATAGTAACAGCTCATTCACAGGGAAATGTACAGCAGCATTCTGCTAATAATAATCAGATTAAAAAACATGTCATCATTGATATTGAATTTTTCTCAAAGTAAGATGTTTCTTTCACATTTATAGAAGGAGTCTCCAGTGTCAGCGCTTTGTAACAGTCAGAGCTAAAGCTGTAACTACATTTTCCGACACCTTCAGGACGAGTTTAATTGTGATTACGAGTAACATGGCAAGTTACGATTTTTCTTGTTTTATTAACTTCAAGAGAGGAAAAACAAGCGGCTGGTGAGGGAATGCGTGTTTATAGCTGCTATAACGTAAGTAACAGGAACGAATTTGTTTCACTGAAGTTCTGCAAGGTTAAATGTAACTATAAATGGATAAAAAGTATTATGTGTTCTTTATGAAATCAAAAATTGTAATCCTTTGATGAAAATTGTAATTGCTGTGGTATAAGAGGAATAAAACACTCGGGGACAATGAACTCCAGGGTCGCTACAGTAACTCGACTAATACACACAATGTTTTCATTATTTTATATTTCAGGTCATGAGATCAGAGAATGAAATCAGACTCTTATTAAAAACACCAAATTACAAATATAATTTTCTTCTTTAAACACTTTAATGTAGTTTTGGTTTTGTACATCAGATTTTCAGATTGTCTCTGTTTACATATTTGTATAGAAAAGGCACAAAAATGCAGATTTTCCCTTTTTAACATCAGAGTGAATCCAGATGTACCAGTTTATTATTCAGTACATACACTCTCTAATTGCCCACGTCACATGCATGTAACAGAATCCATGTTTTAAGTGTGCGTGTGCATGTGTGTGTGTATATATAATGTCTGTGTACTCTTCTCACTTGTATCGTGTGTGTGTGTGTGTGTGTGTGTGTGTGTGTGTGTGTGTGTGTGTGAGAGATACTGTACTCCGGATTAGAAAAGTTCCATATACATGCTGTAAGTGTATACAGGCATAAACAATATTTACATTCATACAAAATAAATGTGTATCATACAGAATTATCATACACACCAGGCATGAGCCCATAACATTCCATATCATCAGGACTGTACTGTTACCATGGAAACAAATCCTACTGATTTACAGAAAGAAAATGTTAAATATAAGCTTCAGCTGTAAAGGAGTGCGTCCAAAAGGAGTCCAATCTCATGATACAGAGATGATTATCAGCACATGCCTGAAACATACCGTAAATCTGATCCGTTTATTCCATTCAATAACAATCATTTTTTGTTGTTTTTAATAACTATACTGCTGAAATTACATCATTTGTTACAGAAAATGGTGTAACAATAATAGAACTTGTGTACATCACTGCAGTATTTAGAAATCTCTTAAATTGTATAATTGTTTATTAAGTAAACTTTCTCTTTACACAGAATCACCCTGCAGGATCATCATGCAGCGTGTGGTTATATACATCACACACACTCAGCTTCTGTGTTATAATCAAGGCATGTGTGTGTTATAACTTGTGTATATGCGTGTGTATATGACATGAGAACTGAGTGTGTAAGCAGCAAGATGTGTACAAAACTGTACATAGGATATTTTTATTCATCAGTCAGTTTCTCTATAATACATTTATATGTACTCTCTCAACACACAGAACCACACAATAATAATAATAATAATAATAATGTCGGAGGTTTACTTTTGTGTGTGTGTGTGTGTGTGTGTGCAAATTAAGCGCAAGTTAGCAGCCTGTTTAAACGCACAGTCAACTTTCATGTGCAAAAGTGCAGGCTGCAGTGTGGAGAGCAAACAACATATAACTAATACCTCACTGTTACACACACACACACACACACCACCTTAATAACAACACTTACTCACGACATCATCCTCCAGTCAAAATAAACCTGACCGTGCTGGCTAACCTCCCAGCGAACCAATACTAGGTCACGCGGTGTTAGCTTAGCAAAGCCCCAGCGCACAGCTTCACTCTCACGGTGAACCGAATTATGGGATTGTGTGTTGTTACCTGATATCAGCAAATATTTGTGTATTATGATGGAGGTCACAATGTATAACCACTCATCATCACCACCACACACAGAGCAGGTTCACATCTCACCTTTGCATAATGTGATTATTTGAAAAACATGGCTGTAGTGTCACACGTCAGCACTAATGGAAGCACAAACACTAACCCTCTGTAGTTTATAGCCCTTCATTAAGGTACACACAAAGCTGTTCCTGTAACACACATGCACACGCCTCTCTCTCTCTCTCTCTCTCACACACATCTACCTCACACACTATTGCAGTCTGAGTGGAAGAACTTTATTCACATCCTCATGCTATAACTCGGATCATTTTTCCAGCTCACATCACGCCTGAAGCCGGTGTTTAACTTTCCCCTCATTCACTTTTCCTTCATCAACACTCGTATTTAAAATTACATTCCATCACACACTCCGCATGCTTTCCTGTCACACTAACACGTCACATCTGAACCAAGACTCTCTCAATTCTGTGTAAAATTAGTTATGACGCTATAAAGAAGCGACAACTTCAATTATCTCGCAGCATTCCTCGGACTGATCCTGTGGCTCGTGGGCCGACGTTTCCTCAGTTCCCTGCTCACAACTTTCGTTCCTACCCTCAAGTAGTTCCTGCAAAAACGGAAGAAAACGTATAGGCGTGGTTCCATCTTCTCCTGTCATATATGAGCTCTTATTAAACATGTACAGAGACATTAGGAAGAGAAATAAAGTTTGGAAGGAAGGAGCGGAGATTGTTGGTGTCTCTGGTGTGTGAATGTCGCGAGTACAGTTAGCTCACTTTGCTAATCTAATCTGAGAACGAAGCCGAGGAAGTGACACGTAAATCACACAATTTTCACACTGATTGGTGTGTTAGTTAATTTGTGTTTAACTGCTTAGCTTTAGAATAATATATAGCGACTACAGCACAGGGCACGCCCACAAGCAAGGAATAACAAGCCACATGAGAGATTCAACACCTGTTAAGGCTAATTTATATTTTTCTGTCCAATCTATTCCATTGCCTGACCCGCATCTTTCCAGAAATCTAACTACACACTGTGGTGATGCAGACCGCAGTAACTGATGGGTCGGTCTGCTTGGTCGCATCGTATTTCCTCCTACTCTTTCTTCTCCGCAAAAATCAGAAATCTTCGATCAGGATATTGTGTGAATATAAAAGTGAGAGTCTCTGTAGTGGCTATAGATCATAACCCCCAGTTTAATCCTGCACCTAATCCTGTGGATTTAAACACGATGGTGTTATTTTTGTGCCTCGTTCCTGAGAGCAGTGGGACTTTCACTTCGAGTCACTCGTCCTGCTGAAAACAAACGAGTTAAAACACTGCAGAAACGCTTTCAGTCAGAATTCACTCGGTTTATAATTAAATCACGCCAGGTTTCTTTTTTCCCCCAGTAAATTTGTTTCAAAACATTTTGTCCATGTTATTTTCTGTTTATTATTCCTACAGTGAACCACAGAGTTTGCATTCTGCTCTTTTCTACATGTAAAATCAGCAAATTCTGGTGCGTTTCATGCCGCAGCGCCTACGGTGTAGATTCAACGCAGAAGTATACATCAGTCTTTCGTGTGAATATTGAGTTAGAGCGACTGTTGAAATCTGATTAACCAAGGGTGGCTATGTTTTATTTTAGTTAGCCTAAAAGGAAAAGGTGTGCGATTCTGAGAATGAGGAAAGTCTGGATTCACTGATGGGTTCTGGGAGTGTGAGGGTGTAAGATCTAGGCAGAGTGAAAATGACAGGAATGAAACGCACCTAAAACACAACCCAGTTCTGACACAGTGATGACTATGATGTGTGAAAATGAGAGAAATATTCTCCATACCGCTCGTTTCACCAGAACATCACAGCTTATGTCATTATTGCGAATGACCGCGTTGCGGTTCTCTCACGGCTCCGAGCTACAACTTCTAAAGTGCAGGAGTGTGAAAGTACAGTACTGAGAGAACACAACACTCGGGCAGAGAGCGCCCGATACCCAAACACAAGTGTCTTGAGCATGCATACATCACATGACCATCCACAAATCACTTTATTTTCATCCCTGTCTGGCCCAAACACTGCTGGGTCACCGGGCTGGACTTTATGCAAAGTAGTCCATGTGCCACACTGAGAGCAGACCAGTGTTTGTCCTGAAGAGGAAGACTTCTCATTAGCATCCGAGCTTGTCAATCGAATATCTAAACATTATTAAACCATATGAAGCTCGTCAGGCTCCTAACACTAGCTCGCCTCTGAGTGAGTGAGTGAGTGAGCGAGCGAGTGAGTGAGTGAGCGAGCGAACACACAGGTACAGTATGATGAAAAACTGCAGCCATGTTTGTTTTATGCTTATGTCAATGTAAGCTTTCATACACCATTAAATAAAAATATTTAAGAGCAAGTAAAAATATCAGATTGTTTACTTCCCCAGAATCACATTCCACACGCTCCACATTGTTATATTAACATCCACAACCACGCCCTCCAGTAAAGCAGCACTAATCGCACAATGTGAAATGATGTCATTTCACAGCTCGTCAATGACATCATGACATTGGATATAACATTTAATCATCACATTTGCATATTCCACTTTGGGAAGCAGAGCACCTTTAGATCTAGCAAAAACCGGGTTTATATTCCAAGACACAAAATGAGTTGGCCTGTAGTGAGGCCTGTCCACACACCGGGCGCTACACGGCACAGCAACACCATACACAACTTCAACAACGAAAAATTCATATTAAATTAATGTGTGACAGAATCAATCAATAGATGAACATGATATGAAAATAAAAGACAGCAAAGTTACCTAATGCACCTTTACGGCTATCGCTTAACACAACCTTTGTGATCTTAAATATCACTCGGATGCCCTTTAAAAGGTCCTAAATACCACAAAGTGCACATTTAACGGTCAACGATATCACTCACTTATCATTTGACCTTTAAAGGTCAAATGATATCACTTTGCGCACCTTTAACAGTCAGTAATTTCACTGAGCACACCTTGAATGATCTATGATATCATTAACGCGCCTTTAACAATCAGTGATGTCACTTGGTGCTTTAATAATCACTTTTATAATGCATCACCCGTTTAAAAGTCTGTAATTTTAAAGTGCAAAGAAGCAGATAAAAAGCTGAGTGTTCATTCTGAAATTATACACAAGACAACAGAAAACAAGTAAAAACACAGCAGCTCTAGTGTGCTCACTGCTCCATTCCTCACAAACAAGAACATGCAGAAATCACGCCATTAATCACAGCCACTCTGCTGCTGCTGCATATACGGTGCACATTTAAGAGTTTTCAGATGAACTGATCACGTGATCGGGCCATTATCAAACACTGAAAGCAGGAAATGCCAGACTGTGAACACCACCAACTGATTACACACACAGACACGGTTCCTGATGCAGAGTTGGCTGAGGTGTGTGTGTAGCATATATGTTGTGTGAATGAGTGAGTGTGAGAGAGAGGTGTGTGTGTGTGTGTGTGTGTGTGTGTGTGTGTGTGTGTGTCCACTCTCAGCTGTTTTTGTGCATCAGTTTAGCGAGGATGTGCTGGATGTGAGCACGCGGAGAGAGGACGGAGTGACGTTGTGGGCGGAGCATGGCAGAACGTGGGCGGGGCATCCCGGGGTGGAGTCGCTGGTTGGCGTGAGCTGGGCTGCTCTCTGCAGAGCGACTGCGCTGAATGAAGGACGAGTGCGGATACTCCTCTGTCTCCAGAGCAGAGGATGAGAAGACGTAGGAGGCGAGACGGCGGAGCTGATTGGGACGAGGAGATGGTGGTCGATCCTCATCCACCTACAACAGAGAGAGAGAGAGAGAGAGAGAGAGAGAGACAGAGAGAGAAAGAAAGGAAGAGATTAAAATAGAGGGATTATGGGAAAAGAGTGTTACATCCAGCCATGTGCCAATAATCAGTTGTGAAATATCACAATGTTGTAAATGTATTATAGCATTAACGCGTCTAAATGTCGACATGTCCTGTGTTCCTTTTCAGAGGAGGCTGCCTAAGTAGGGAACATTGCTGGAAATGGTAAAGGTGAGGAGGGACAGCTGTCCTCTAAACACCGTGAACAAATTGTGAATAAATGTGAGCATAATGCAGTAACTGTAACTTGTCCCCCAGTCCCACTGCACTACAGACATCAGCGGAGGAGAACATTCACACCAGCCTCTGTTCAGGTATCTATACAAGTCGTGAATTAGGTCATACCTGTGGGTTAAATCAGGTACCATTTTTTGTCCTAGTTAGTGCTGCTAATTTTTGTGTTGCTTAATGTCATTAACCTCTCCTTGTAATTATCTTGCAAGATGTTCTCGGTTCTACTCTACGATCACAAGTCGCTCATGTCATGTACATTCTACAGTCCACTATACTTTAATTTGGCAAAGCAAGCTAAGTGTACTATACTTACACACACCAGAGACACCAACAATCTCTGCTACTTCCTTGCAAAATTTATTTCTCTTCCTAATGTTGCTGTACACATTTAATGAGAGCCCATATACAGTGGATATAAAAAGTGTACACACCCCGTTAAAATGATCGTTTTTCTGATGTAAAAAAATGAGACCACGAT
>JAODTV010000020.1:610117-625887 GCA_025399955.1 Galeichthys feliceps
TCCGGTGTCCATGCGCTATACAGTGTCGGTAGAGGAACAAAATACACCATTTTGGATCTGGAGAGGCCGCTGCATACGTATTACCATTGCGCCGCCATTTTACTAAAGAAGGATATGCGAGCCCTTTAGCTTTATGTACTGCAGCTTTATGCGAGTTTTGTACATGACATGCTCAGCAGTGGGCTAGAGCTCAGCTACGCCAGGCAAAAAGCTTATCGATGCCAGAAATCAGGTATTTGTCAATCAGCTGTCTAGACAGTGTCAGGGTGCCATTTCTTTTGGGAATCATGTTTTGTGTGTTTAGGTAGAGAGTAAGGAGAGATGTTATATATTGTTATGTTGATTATTTTACCGTAATGTACACTAATCCCCAACTCTCCAGCAGCTTCTTTAAGGAATATCAATATTTTACACCACGTCAGTGTTAAAGCGACTCGCCTGGCTGTGTGATTTACGTTACGACTCTCACTTCACACGGACTCACACTTCACACAGACTCACACTTCACATGGACTCACACTTCACACAGACTCACACTTCACATGGACTCACACTTCACATGGACACCACCATCCTGATGTTCACTCGCTTTACAGATCAACAAAGGATCTGTCTGGTTTCTGCAATCATTCTCTCTCTCTCTCTCTCTCTCTCTCTGTCTCTCTGTCAGATTTCTTCCTGTATTCCCACTTGTCCTTTCTGGTCTCGACTCATTTCTGGACCTGCTCCCTCTGACCTCGTCTGGACGCGTCTCTGTGATTGATCCATGTTGCCTGGTCTTTGTCTTTTGGAGATGTTTCCTTTGATATCGTTCTGTCTCTCTAATTGCTCTGTCCAGCCTGTCTCTTTGTCTCTTTGCTGTGTTTACTCATGTGTCTTGTCTCTGTCTCTGTTCCCTCTGGTAATTACCCAGTTCTTGGACCCCACCCCATCCCACCCCCCTCTGTGTGTGTGTGTGTGTGTGTCTTTATCTTGTCCCTATATCGGTCTCCTGGACTGAGTGTTCTTGGACATGTGTGATCATTCCCTCCACCCTGCCACTGTCCTGGCTCTGTGTCCCTCCTTCTCTCAGGTCTCGTCATCATTTTGGGAATTTCTTTACCTTGTCTTTGTCCCGTATCCGAGTTTGCAGCTTCTGACCCACTTTAAGTTTTGCTCTTTCTGTCATTGTCCTGTTTCTTGGCTCACTCCCCCTGGACTGGATTGGTGTCTCTGTCCTGTCCCTCACTTATCCTCCTGTCTCTGCTAAGACCTTGCTTCGGATCTAATTCCAGTCCTCATAATCATAAATGTTCTGATATCAGGTGATCTCCTTTCTACTCTTCCACACAGTGTGTCAGAACTGAGACAAGGCAAACAGGAGAGATCATAAAGACGAGACAAAGTCAGTGGGAGTAATCAGAAGGAGGACAAGTGGTCTCCACTGCGCTCTGTGGAGACATCAATGTGGTCATTACAAATGTGTGCAAGGTGTTGTACGATTCATCGACACAAAGGTACTCAGAGAAACTGTTGCACTTCAGTTCTGCAAGCACTGAACACTAAGACACGCCCATATCGGGTCTACAGTTTGCTTGTGACTCCACTTTTGGTCCTGACCAGGTATCAGGATCATCACTGCTGGCATTTGGTCCAGTTGGTCAGGTCTTCATGCTGAAGTCATTCCTTCTGACTTTGGGTGAGTTTTAAATCTCTTGCTGCTCTTCCTACAATGGTTTGGTCTCGTCCCAATTCCGTGATTCACCGCGGTCCTTCTTCATATCACGCTTTCTTGTCCTGTCCTTGATCTTGGATGATTCTTTCCAGCCGTGTCCTGTGGGAGACCTGTGCCTGAGCTGGTGGGGTGTCATCACTTTGATCATTTCTTTGGCCTTTTCTCATTTCTGGTGTTTGTCCCCTTGACTTGTCCTCCTTCTGATTATTCCCACTGACTTTGTCTCGTCTTTATGATCTCTCCCTTTGGCCTTGTCTCAGTTCTGTGATCTCTCCCTTTGGCCTTGTCGGGTTTTTGTGCTGGAACATGACAATTTAATTTCTACTGAGCAGAAGGTTCAGCTGGAGCTGTCACACTCTCAGGGTTAAACACAGCCTACATTCACAGGGGACGGGACAAGTGTGTGTGTGTGTGTGTGTGTGTGTGTGTGTGTGTGTGTGTGTGTGTGTACATTATTGATTCTGTAATTGATTCTTATTAAAGCAACACAATGCGAGATTGGAATTCAGAACACAGTCTGTAATCGCTGAGCAGCAGCTCTGTGGAGGACACTGTGATTATTATTATTATTATTATTATTATTATTATTATTATTATTATTGGTGTTGAGTTGACGGAATCTCCAGTACTGTGTTCAGTAGTAATATTTTCTTTTCCTGGAGCTTTTCCCAGTGTGTTCTTTTCCAGCCTCTCACAGCCTGTGGTGTGTGTTATCACATGGTCCAAAGTGGCAAATTCTGCATAATTGAAAGCAGTGGGTGTCAGGGGTGAAGTGAGACAGGAACACTTTTTCAAACAGCATCGCTCTCCATATTTATATCACTCTAAATAATTACATTCCAAATCTCTCCAGTGTCCTACAGAGATCAGAAGCATCTGAAATCAAAAAGGCAATTAGAGAAAAGACTTGATATGGCAGCTTCAGCCTCCTGTAGTGAGGACTGACACGGCTGTGTGGAAGAGCAGCAAGGAGATCGGAGCAGGAGGAGGAGGAGGAGGAAACTTCTACAGAAAAAATCTGCTTGAAATGGTGTGATGGACACTGGGAGACAACAAGCTCAGGAGAATGGTCTCGAGGTGTGATGTGTTGCTGAAAATCTGCTCCAACCGACCATGAAAAAGTGTTCCTCCAAAGTCTTTCAACTCCTGACTCATTCTGGAATCTTCTAGAAGATAAGATGAGTTTGAACGCCTTCATTCTCCAGGAAAGCTGTGCTGCAGTTCCCAGAATCCCCCTTTCTGTCACAATTTAATGAGCGATGATGGTTAAGGACAGAGAGAGAGGAGAGAAAGAACAAGAGGAGAGAGGAGAGAGGAAGAGAGAAGGAAGACAGGCACAGAGCGAGTGTGTGAAGGAGAAGGAACCAGGGGAGAGAGAGAGAGAGAGAGAGAGAGAGAGAGAGAGAGAGAGAGAGAGTGCTGTAATTATTATAGCAATCACTATCATAACTGCCTCAGGCTGTGTGTGTGTGTGTGTGTGTGTGTGTGTGTGTGTGTGTGTGTGTGTGTGTGTGTGTGTGTGTGTGTGTTAAGGACAATTCTATCCACTATGTGATACACACAGATAAAGATGAATGAAGGGCAGAGTCGTGTTGTTGCCTGAAGCAGTATAAGGAATACAGTGTGTGTGTGTGTGTGTGTGTGTGTGTGTGTGTGTGTGTGTGTGTTGAATCAGGAAAAACAAAGGGATGAAGAGATGAAAGTATCTTTTTGAAGCCTAACTTTCTGCTAAAGAAAGTTTAGATGGCCTTATCATTCTGTCTGTCTGTCTGTTGAGTTGTGACTTATTTTCAAGCAGCAGAAATACACAGTGAATGAGTGTAAATGAAGGTAATAATCGTCTGGAACTCTCACATCAAATGTCAAAATAATTCTTTTTTTTGTGAGTTGGTTTTGATTTTGTTCTTTGACACTTTAATCACATGTTTCTCCTCATCGGGTTTCCATTTGTGTTGTTTAAAAGTCTTATCACTGCTTAATACAGACTGAAAGACTAATCTCTCCTCCACTTCTAAACACACACACACACACACACACACACACACACACACACGTATGAAGGAGAGAGAGAGAGTGTTTCAGGTTGTCAGATGTGACCCGGGCTCTGGCTGTTTTCCTGCTAAATTACAGAATGTGAAAATAGGTTGTGTGTGTGTGTGTGTGTGTGTGTGTGTGTGTGTGTGTGTGTGTGTGTGTGTGTGTGTGTGTGTGTGTGTGTGTATTAAAAAACCTTGTTAGATTTACAGAACCATCAGGAGTCTCACTGTAGCTGTAATTGTATGTAATCACTAAAATTGCACACCAACTCCATGCACCTGGAGCATGAGGTTCTGGATTCTGATTGGTCAGAAGGTGTTGATTAATTTTCTCGAACAGCAGCTCTGACAGTAGTGCAGGTTTATATTAATGCACTGGTTCTAATACGGTATCGTTTCTATAGTAACAGCTTGTTCACAGGGGCGTGGCCAACGGAGAATAAAATTAACATTAATGTTATGGAAGGAGTCTCCAGTGTCAGCGTGATGAGGGTAGTTCTGTGTCATAGGTCAAGCTGTAACTGTTTTGCTGATGTTCATTGTAACTTTAAAGGGATAAAAAATACAAAGTGTAGTTATTTAATAGATTTTTTTTTAAATCATTGGAAAATTAGAAGTAAAATATTCAGGGATGTACTCTTATAGGAAAATAATCAACCCTGTAAAGGACTGTGTGTACTTCGATGTCCGTCCCCACTCTGTACACACACGACATGTACGACACAAATTTCATCATGCGTAAAGTCCACGCAGCACTCACAGTTTGGGTGCGTTTGAAAAAAAAGTGAAAAAAAGTGCTGCCTCAGGAGGTTGTCTGATACAGTGAGGCATCCAGGACCATTTGAAACTGATCGAACTCTCATTTCCTGTCTTCTAAGATGCCTTCACACGGCCCCCAGTTGAAGGTAACATCGATGTATCCTCAATGCTGCCTTTTACCCATAAATCTGTGTGGCAGCTCCCTCAAGCAACAGAATAAAAAAAATAAAAAAGATGGCGGACCAAACTTAACAGAAAAGTGATTTTGTGGGGTTTTTTCTATTCAAATTTTTTTGGAAAAGTTGCCGAAAAGTTACCGGTTATAAGTACTCTCTAAAACCCTGTGACTGTAACCTAACACATTTATTTGATATGATTTGTGAGGCACCTGTTAACAAACTAGCTAACTCTCTGTTTCCGTTACACAGCGTGCTGACGTCACACGTTACCGTAAACGCCATCCTAAAAGGTCGTTCAAAACCAACGTCCTTAGAAGATGCCTTCAGTCGAAAGTCCTGCTTTATGAGCCACCTGTGTGTTACTGCAGGAACCTTCTGTTCTGAACTCAGCCTTTGTGTGAAATGTGTGTTGACTGCGCGTGTGTTAAATTGAGCATGTTTTTGTCGTCCAGTAGGTGAGAGCAGTCAAAGTGTGAAATACAGAAGAATAACGTTTTAAAGTGATTTTTTTAAAGAACGTTTTCTTCCTCTTTTCTCATTCATCTTCTTCCAACATCAGCATTTAACATTAAAGAAGCTCTTCTTCTCTTGAGCTGTGTGTGCCTTTTGTGTTCTTGCTTTTGTCTTATTCACGGGATTGTCTTACGATTCAGACCACGCTCTTTGCCGTTCCCAGTAGGTGATGTGGGTAATTCAATCAAGACCAAGTGCGCATGCATTCAGAGACGTGTACACATTCAGCAGAAAATCAAGTGTACTTTGTAAACACCCATGTGTACGTCCACGTCCGTGTCGCTCGAAGCTGTGTCCGCTGTAGGCCCGCGTCTTGGGCCTTAACTGGGTTACAGGAACTTCTCTTTACTCAGTATTTCACTGTATTTCACAGTGTATTTCAGTATTTCACACACACTGTTTTTATTACTGAGTTAACATTTAAAAAGACACAACTTGTGTGTTAATGTCAGGAGTGTGTTGGGGTGGGTGTTGTGATGTGTGATGGAGTGTGATGTTTGTTTGGGGTTTTACACATTCTGGCAGAGGATGATGGACTCTTCAGTACCTTTTCCCAGACACCCTGGCTGTAAAGACACTGCGGGGGAGGGGGGGGGGAGAAATTATACACGGTGTTATACTAATTATGAATTTAATTCACAGAGACAGTGACATGTAAAACCTGAACAGTGGAAAAACGAGAGTACTGTACGCATCTACATTTAACACCAGCAACTGTCCATAAGTAATAAAACAGAACAGCTTCTGGATAACAGATTCCCTAAATCAGCTCCTTCAAATAACCAAACATTATAAACCAAATGTTTTTGGCTCATAAACACAGCAGAAACACAGAGGTTGTTTTTATTGCATGCTTCATTTGCATTTTATGAGTTCTGTCCTGTGAATATGAGGGTTGTAAACTTATTTACTACTTTAAAAAAAAAAAAAAAACTTCAATTATCTGGAGCAATTGAGCCGCAGTGTGCACTGTTATTATTAACATGAGTATTCATGCTATAAACATATGTAATTAATATTTACTGTTCAAAACATAACTGCAGCAAAACTCTCATTTCTGTCTGTCTGTCTGTTCTTTTTTTCTTTTTTCTTTTACAGACGCTGAGGTGGACTGACAGAACTGAAAATATCTCACCACGTTTCCAGCCAATTTTGAAGAAGAGTGAGGTGAAAAGGTCAGAGGCCATGAGTCACTTCATTGGAGATTGATGCTCTAACCCTATTTTGTAGAACTCTTATAATGGGGACATTGTTTTGTGCTTTGTGTCTAGTACAGCATTGACTGCCCTCAGGACATCCATTTCCTGAAACTGTGACTTTCTAATCCTTTGGCTACCTCTCAACTGAGGCAATTTTTTCCTTTTTTTAAGTGCTAATCTCTTTTCTTTTTGCTCTCAATCAAACTAAATCCAACCCTTACTCGGAAGAAAATGGCTACCAGATCATTCAGCCTCTCTAAATCCTCTTCCCATGCCATCTCATTCATTTTTCTTGCTCTATTTTTCTTCCCACAACCAACATTAGTGAAGGGGGACTGCTGGCTTATCGAGGGTGATAAAGGATATGTTTGGTTGGCGATCTGCAGCCAGAACCAGCCACCATATGAAACAATCCCTCAGCACATTAACAACACTGTGCACGACCTGCGTCTGAATGAGAACAAGCTGAAGGCCATCTTTTTCAGCTCCATGAGTCGTTTCACCAACCTCACAGATCTCAATCTCACCAAGAATGAGATCTCCTACATCGAGGATGGTGCCTTTGCAGGACAGGCTAACCTTCAAGTGCTACAATTGGGCTACAACAAGCTAACAAACCTTACAGAAGGGATGCTAAGAGGCCTGGGAAGAATGCAGTGCTTGTTTTTGCAGCACAACCTCATTGAGGTGATTGCCACCAATGCTTTCTGGGAGAGTCCCAGTCTGAGCAGCCTCGACCTGTCCTCCAACAAGCTGGCCAAGCTGGACCAGTCCACCTTTACAGTTCTTGGCCGTCTAATGGTGTGTGAGCTGGCAGGGAATCCTTTTCACTGTGGCTGTGAGCTGTACAGCTTCCTAAACTGGCTGAATGCCTTTAATAATGTCACACACACTTACGACAGGCTGCAATGTGAAACCCCAAAGGAACTTTCTGGATATCCTTTACTAAGTCCAATAGCTAGCCACGTCCGCAATGCCCACTCTATCTTGTCATCCATTTGTAAATATGGAGACATTATTCCTGGGATGACCTCCATGCCTCCAGATTTGGATTCTTCTGGAATAGGTCCAGATATCCCTGACCAGATGGGACCATATCATCAACCCACAATCTCGTCAACTGCAATTCCGTCTTACAGCCCTAGCATCAGGCTGAATTCTGTTTCTCTGTTATCAGCCTCATTACTAGTTCAGATCCCTCGACCTTACAGTAAGATGTATATCCTGGTGCAGTACAACCACAGCTATGTGTCTGATATTATGAACCTAAAGAAAAAGAAAGAGATAGTCACACTCAACACACTGAAACCCCATACAGATTACACCTTCTGTGTAGCCTCAATTCGTAACTCACAGCGATACAACCACACTTGTTTGAATTTTGCCACAAGATCTCCAGGTCCTGATGATCTGCATGCTGGGCCGTCGACCACCACCCACTACATAATGACCATTCTGGGCTGTCTGTTTGGCATGGTCATCGTGTTGGGTCTGGTGTACTACTGCCTACGCAGGCGGCGGATTCAGGAGGAGAAAGAGAACTCTATAAGTGTAAAGAAAACTATCTTAGAAATGCGGTATGGCCCTGAAGCAGCAGCAGCAGCTGCCAAAGACCCCTCAGTTTTGCAAAAGCTCCAGGAACAAGTTCACCATCAGCACTACCACAGCAAGTTGTCCCAGTCCACTTCCTCTAGCATGGGAATGCTCCACAGTTCTGCCAACACCAGCTCCTCTCGGCTCTCGACACTTCCCCAGGCTGACAAGATGGCCACTGCTTTCTCGGAGGCCATGGCCAGCAGTAAGGGGAACTACATGGATGTGCGAGGGGAGGAACATAAAAAGGATGGAGCGATGCCAGTTTCAGAGGATGAGATAAGGAGGGAAGTAAATGGAATAGATGCAGGAGAGGAGGACTCAGATGATGGTGGCCAAGGATCAACATCTGAGATCTCTACCATTGCAAAGGAAGTGGACAAAGTGAACCAGATCATCAACAACTGCATAGATGCACTAAAGCTGGACTCTGGTGTTGCAGCCACTCCAGCTGAACACTCCTCCTCTCCACCTCCGCAGTGTAGCACCTCCTCCTCCAGAGGACTCATCCCACTTTCTCCAACAACAACAAACACATTTCCAATCATGTCTTCTCCTAAAATCCCCCATCTACCCCCTGTGCCTCTAGTCATGCCTCTGTCGGAGAGACCAGGAATCAGTGGAGGTGGCTTTCTATCCCCACCCTACAGGGACCCACCTCCTGTTACAGCAGCAAGGCCTCTACAGCGGCAACTAAGTGCTGATGCAGCTGTTGTTGCTCTCAATGTGAAGAATCGCTGCAGTGTTTCCTCTGGAGCCCCCAGTAAGAACACTCGTGTCTTTAGCCTGGATGTTCCTGAGCCTCGGAGTCCAGATTCCTGCAAGTTTCCAGAAAAAGGCAGTCCTGTTCGGTGTGGGGAGCCCCTCGATAGGCTCCCTCTGGTGGGGGTTCAAGGGGGCAATAATAGCAGGGGAGAAGGTGGCAACGGGGGAGGAGGGGGAGCCGGTGGTGGCAGTGGTGGTTCGGGTGGATGTGGTGGTATAGTTCCAGCTCAACAGCACCTCCTGGAGGTGCACCCAGACTACCACTGCTCAGAGCACCGACACTCCTTCCCCGCTCTCTACTATGAGGGTGCCGCCGACTCCCCTGCCCAGAAAGCTTCTTTCCTAAAGCCCCTCTCTCGCACCAAGAGGGACACTGCCTATTCCCAGCTCTCACCACGGCACCACAACTACTCGGGATACTCGTCCAGCCCCGAGTACTCGTCTGAGACCACTCTGAAGATCTGGGAGCGTTTTCGTCCTTATAAAAAGAGCCCTCGTCAGGACGCCTACATAGCAGCTGGACATGCGCTTCGGAAGAAAGTGCAGTTTGCGAAGGACGAGGATTTGCATGACATTCTTGACTTTTGGAAAGGGGTGTCTGCACAACAGAAACTGTAAGTCAATTGAGAGGTGCTATTGCACACGGCTGCAAAGAAGAGGGAAGTGATTCTGGAGAAAGCTAAGTACTTTGGTCTTCAAGTGCATCCACAGAGACAAGTGTTCGAATGAAGTCTGGATTACACACAGGATCATAAAAGTGTTAAAAAAAGAATATATCATCAATTGGTCAACATTTCACAGGAAATTAGGAACTTAAGAGAGTTCAGATTGACCAAATTTCATTGCTGAAAGTGTTTTATTTGTGTCGTCTGCAATCATTCCAATTTAATTTGAAAAAGAAAACATACTCAAGTAAGTGATTAGTGGTATTTGTGTTATCTCGACTAAGTTTAGGGACAACAATAAGGCATGGTTATTTTGTTAATTGTTCTCAGCTTTAATTGAAAAGATAAATAGTAGGTTTGAATTTAGCACAGGGCAAATTCAGAAAACCCTGCTCCATCTGTTCACCAGCTCCATTCAGTCTGAGCATGCTCATTGATTTGTGACATCTACACGTTTCTCCCAGTGCATTGGGCTTGCTTTTCGTTGCACAGGCAGATAATTGCTTATACTTTACATTCAGGAAGCATAACAGCTCATATTGAAGCTGTTATTTATTGATTGATTGATTGATTTGTTTGTTTGTTTGTTTGTCTGTCTGTCTGTCTGTCCTCTCTTGTAGCACAGCCAGGTCTAATTTATTACTTTCAAGATTTTGCCTGGGAGATGATTTACTGTTCATTTGTGATTCCGGAACAAATGCTACCAAAATGTAAAAGGACTGTAGGGGCTTTGAGTGAACAAAAATTAAATTAAAAAGAGGACTGGGGTGTGATGGTGCTCTGTCAGAAGAGGCATGGGCTTTAAGAAACAGCAGCCTTCAATTTGTACAGTTGTACATCGTAACACAAATACTTACGTATGCTAATGCAAATGCTATGTTTTTGTCATTACTCTGACGTGTGTTATTTCCAGTTAGTTCTGTGATGAGCGATGCATAAGATGGATGCTTATCTAACGTAGTCTTACTCTTTTAATTGGAACAAGATTGAAAAACTAGTCGTGAATATTGTTTAACTTGATTGTCCAGGTACAGTAAGTCAAAGAGATTTGCTAACATTATCTAAGGTTTTTATATTGATTATAATTATTTCAGTGACCCGGCATGATCGATTACATTTTCTTCTCTTCCTGCATTCCTTCTAATTCGATAGCGACTTACATTATCTCTATTCAGAATTTGATTTTTTTTTAAATCAGGCACTGTTATATGGAATACTGGGAGAACCTTATCCAGTATAATGGGGTAAATTAATTACCCTTTTGGAAGGTAAGGTGTTACAGGTGCATACTTTGTGAAAGTGCTGAGATTAACACTGCCACACTCAATATGTGATTCGAATTAATTGTGCATGGCCCAGTGAGGTCAATACCCATAATGCACCCCTGGAGTCTCCAACTGAACCCTCGATGACAGAAATACCACAGACCAGGAGGCGCTAATGAATTACATAAGTTAATAAATCAGAGCGGATTTGAACTCTGTGGCCAGTCAAAATTATACAATAGGCTTCCCAACATGAACCCAGTTGGCTAATGCAGGAATTAGTAATGCTAGCTCACTTATTAGCTTAGTTGCGCTGCAAAATAAAAGATTTGTGTATTTCTATACATCTGACAGTGAACTCACTGTGGCATCAGGTTTCAGCCTGGTTGATGATTGTATATTGATTCTTTTGACAAGAATGTTCAGGGCTCCTGGTATTTAGGATGGACTGAAATACATCCACCGCAGGCGACAGCACTGTAAAAAACAACACAATCAACATCGCAGATACATACGGATCAATGTGGCGTAATTGAGAATTGACGCAGCCAAAATCAAAACAGCCAGAATTCTCCTGGGCTCCATTTCGAAACTAAATTCATATGAGAGGGTCAAAAGGGTGGGTCAGGTTTTGGAGTAGTTTTTTACCCTAAACAAGTTTCTATAATTGGATATAAGACCTGACTGGAGCTACGTCGCCCCTGAGAGCGCTCACATCAGAGTTAATAAGATTTAATCCAAGCACTAATGCACACAGTGAACAGGAGGCTAATTCAAGCTGTGTAAGATTAAAGGACTGTGTTCATTTAACTCTTATTGTTAAATATATAAAATGTGCTGGTATGATTAATGCTGCCACAGTGAAATTTGAGATGATTATAGTTCATTGTAGATTCTGAAGTCAGGTCATTACCCAGAATGAACTTCTGGATAGAGGAAATGAGGCCACAGAGATAAGAATTGCTCATTGCTTGCAGAAGGACCCTGACACACCAACCCCACCGACTGTCGGGGAAAAGGCAGGACGGCGCTCGAAAGCTGAGAGTCGCTGTGCACAAACATTCAGCATGTGAGTGAAGATGAAGAACACTCCACACCAGAAGGGGGCAGTGTTCTGTATTCATTATCACAGTTTCATAGGAAGGCTGAACCTCTCCCAAACCCATAATACTGCACTAAATACCAGAGCAACGAGCAAAACCCTTAGTGTGATAGTAGAAGTGGCCAGACAAGCAGGACTAATCACCATTTTCACACCACCGTCCATGTGTTTAAGGCTCTGCTCAGAATTGAGGGTGTTTTCACACCTGAGTCTGAACTAGAACTGTTTACCTTCTGAGCTGTGGATCCACTGTGCAGGTTCATACATCAATCCTGTGATTTGTAAAATGGTCAGCATGAGATTCATCCATTTGCTGTTTGTTTTTGGGGTTTTTTTCATTTCCTTTGTACTTTTTAGAGACGTGGTCTGTCATCATGCAGGAATTCCTGCAAATAAGGAGAAGATTTTCAGCATGAGACAAGACTTTTGACTTTTTCACCACATTCTCAGTACAGCACTCGCACCAATTGAAACCTGAAGCAGGAACAAATAAGTCGAACCGACTGCTGAGAGAGGATAGTTTCCACACCATACACTCCAGCACACACCCAACTCAAGCATCAGGTCCAGAAAAAATCATGAAACTGACTTTAACCAGTCTTCATGGATGTTTCATTTCAAAAAGCAGCAGATGAACAGAAGTTGGTATAGAAATGAGATCTTGTCTGTACTTTCTTGCTTTCCTCATGTTAGCTCCTCATCTCCTGCCTTCGCTCATCAGGTTGATGCTTTTATCCGAATGAGATGAAACCAGACTGAGGTTGAACTCTGAGTCTTGGTTAAAGATGAAACCGGGGCAGTGTGGTGAATCTGGGATTTGACCTCATGCCCTCATGACTTTCCCATCACGTAGGTCAAAGCCTTAACTACTGGGCCACCACTTCCTGTACTAAACAGCCAATCAGAGAGCTGGCTCACTCAGCAGTACGGGTGCTCCGAGGGTCGACTCGTGCCGTTTTTACACACTGTTTTTAGACGATGGTTTGGTGTGTCAGGGTACTTTGCTTTAAATAGTCCGTTTACAAAAGTGGTTTTATTACAATGTCAGTGCAAAACAAACCCAGTGAAAAAGTGGTGCTTTGCTGGTTAAAAGCTAACGTTCAGACTCTGTACTAATCCAAATCTGATCAAACCCCAAACTTCTTACAATGTAACTTAGTGTAAAGGGTCAGGGTCCTGAACTTCCCTCACACCGCTACTGACAAGCTACCGGATGCTAACTGTGACACAAAGTTAACTTCTACTTCATACGGTGGGAACACACACACACACACACACACACACACACACACACACACACACACACACACACACTGTACACAGACTCAATGCAGATACTTTTGTACAAACCTCATGTCTTATAGATGATGTTTACAGAGACTCGTGGTCTTAAGTGCTTCTTTGGAACGAGGATCTCAGAGAGACGAGAACCAAACACTGACAAAATGCAAACTATTTATTTATTGATTTTTATTGATTTATCTATCTACCTGTTACACTAATTTCATTAATTCTGCATTTGTTCTTTTGCTCTTCTTAATTTAATGATCTGTTTATGAAATACTTCAACAAAATGTCTCTTTTTTCCCATAATGCCCTCCTGATTAAAGGTTAAATATGAGTTATATTTATTAAAATGTTAATGCACAAAACACTGTTGACAATGTCAAATTTATATCAACCAAACTAATATGACGAAAATAATTAGAGATAATCCATAAAGAGACCCACCATCACCTGCGATCAGACGGGGATCA
The DNA here is from genome assembly GCA_025399955.1 of Galeichthys feliceps. Classification (NCBI taxonomy): domain Eukaryota; kingdom Metazoa; phylum Chordata; class Actinopteri; order Siluriformes; family Ariidae; genus Galeichthys; species Galeichthys feliceps. Next base: position 623,665 of record JAODTV010000020.1, read on the forward strand.
CTGATCTCTGATCTAGAACCATGTGGAGGAGGGTTCCAGCTCCTCCATCTGGGGAAATCCTTTAAACAGCCTCTTTAGGAAGCAAAGAACAGTGTGTGTGTGTGTGTGTGTCCTTTATCACTTCCCCTCTCATAGCTGAATTAGCTTGTAATGTTTAGCAATAGCGCGGGAATGAGGTTGTTATTTGCGTTGCCGTGGGCGTCTCTTTATATTGGACAGTAACGCAGCTGTAACGTTTCCTCTATCAGCTTTAATCTCATCTCACTGCTCATCCGTATCCACTGCAGTGATCGAAATAAACCTGTTTTATTTTATTTCTCTTTCAGTTTATGGTCTCGCTCTCACTCCGAGCAGCTTAGCATGTGTTTGGATGTCGACCACTCAGCTGCTGTGATATCAAATTAAATCCTCCTGTAAATCTGATCACAGAACGTTCTGTTGATGTAGTGCAGCTCATGGAGCGAACAAAACGTTTGACTCAAACTGTAAAATATATTATTGTTTTTATATTTACAGAATTTTAAAAAATCTTAGTTTATTTGTTTGTTTGTTTGTGTAATTTTAATGCTTATACCCACCTGTAATATTCTCAGTTGGTCCACAATCTCTAAGCAAAAATCTCCATCATTTACAGACAGGTAAGAGGAATCTCTCACACCAAAACTGATTTTAATCCTCGCTTTCGGGCTGTGAAAACCCAGAAGAGGTCAGAGCATAAAAATAATAAAAATAAAAACTCACCTGGGAAAAAGGGGTTTAAACGAGAAGGAACGCAGCGCAGGAAGTGATGAAGGAAGCTCAGGCTGCGTCACGCCGAGTTTACAGGAAACCTTTACAACCAAGATGGAGGTGTGGTTTTTTTTAATCCATTAAAAAAGCTAAAATAAAGGAGCTGTTGAAGTTGTGGTTGTTAACGTTGTGCTGTGAGCTTTATTTCTGAGTCCCATCTGCTCCGTCCTGCGTTTGATTCAATCGGATTTTTATTTCAGGATCGTTTACAGCTGCGAGTCTCACCGAGTTACATTCATCAGAATAAAGGAGGTCAAGGAAGAAAGAGAATAAATATTACAACTATATAAAAGTACTGCTGTGAACACACACACACACGCACACACACACGCACACACACACGCACACACACACGCAGGGAAAGTTGCCAAAAAAGTCTCTATTAGTGCTTTATTAATTATGTATCACTTTATCCACCATCAGACTGTAAATATTTTTATGTTAAAGTGCTTATACTGCAAGGTTTATTCCACAAGCAAACATTAGCATATAAAACAACACTTTATATGTGTACTACCCAGAATGCACTGCTCTAGATTCCAGAATGACATCAAGACATTGTATAAACAACAACAACAAGTAAAGCACTGCATCCCACTCTCCTGACCTTTGCACACCTGGTGTTGTATTCTGCTCTATAGATTACCCAGAATGCACTGCTGTATCATCCAGCGTAGCTGACAGGTGTCTCTCGGTGATCTACAGTAATGTTACACTGATCCGGTCTTTCTGTCGAGCATGGGCAGGGCCAGGGAGGGGCTTGAGGGTGCTGTAGCTACCCCTAGGATAGTCACCTCGAGAGATTTCTGTGGTTTATTGAGCATTTTTAAATTTTAATGTGTGAATACTATAATTTATACTTTGAAAAATAAATTAATGCATTAATAAAACAAACCGATTATTTTCAAACAGAACTTTAGTACAGGTGATCGGATTCAGCCAATAGGGGCAGCGCACGGGGAACTTCTGACCTGACTTTCACATCTCGTTAGCCAGAGTGCAATTATTTTGGTAACAGCATTAGCGAAGCATTAGCAATATCATAATGGATTGGTTTTTACTTCATAAAGTCCACGTGTGGAAACTCAATCAACAGACCCGTTGTTTTGTTATGAAGATATCCCATGATAAGTGCATGATTTTTTCCCTCTGGTGCCATTTATTACAAATTTAATCCTTTTGGTGTTTGAGGCACAAATTCTGACTCCTTATAGTTCTCTGGATGCAATTCTCATTCAGATCACGTCAGGTTTGTGGATCAGAACCCTGTAGATTATTTAATTGAGGTGTTGGTGACTGACAGCATGTGTGTGTGATCTCAGACTCTGGGACTGAAATGTGCACAAACCTCTGTTTCTGCTGCTGCTTGTGTGTGTGTGTGTGTGTGTGTGTGTGTGTGTGTGTGTGTGTGTGTGTGTGTGTGTGTGTGTGTGT
>JAODTV010000020.1:2317708-2329423 GCA_025399955.1 Galeichthys feliceps
TGAGCGTTCCTCCGCGGCGCATGCGCAGTCTGTGTATTTGGCTGTGAGCGAGTCGCTCTTTGTTTTGAACGAGTGGTCCGGGTCTCTCGTAAATTTTGAGCAAACTAAAGGATTACTTGGGCTACGAAGTTGTTCGGGAAAACCAGGTTAGCTTCACGAATGATCTTACGAGGTAATTTAAGACTCTTTCAGGAAACCCACCCCAGATCAGTTAGATAGATGTGATGATTAAATTGAAGCAGTCATACTCAACTATAACTAGCCTTATCTCAGCTGAACGCATTGTCGCAAGTTAATCCACAACATACATTAACATTGTGTAGCTTTTGGGGTGGAATTTACCTGCAGGGCTCCAGCAATGTATTCAGCTTCTGAAGTTTATCCAGCTCAGCCTTGGTTGGCATGGTGACGTTGGTTTTATGGAGGGCTAGTGCATCTCTTAGTGGTTGTTGGTTTCTTTGCACACGCTTCACCATCTCCAGAGTGGCTTTCCATTTAGTCGGCACATCTTGTACGAGTGACTCAGTCTTCAGCCCATGGGCAACTTGCTGTTTCTCAAGTTCTACGGTATTTGGTAGGCTATGCTTGAAGTACCCGACCACCTTTTGGTATTTTGAAAGTGCACCGTTGAATGCACTATTCTGTAGAGACACCATGGCAGAACATTCAATGCTGTGCACATTGCATAGAACGTGTTCGAATGGCAGCTGTCTCGCTGCTGCAATTATGTTTCGTGCACTATCTGTGCTAAGTGTACTTACTTTATTTTCAATGTTCCACTGCTTAGCTACATCCATAAAATGTTCTGCGCAGGCCCCAGCATGGTGTCTCTCCTCTGTTTTCATGATGGTCAAAGCATGTGAATACAGTGTCCAGTCTTTATCGAAATAATGGGTTGTAACCCCGATGTAGCTGTGATTCCCTAGCGATGTCCAATAGTCATCAGTGAGCGCAATCGTCTCTGTGAGCGCCAACTCCTTAGCCAGTTTTGCCTTCTCCATTTCATACAACTCGTGTATCCTAGTGACGACTGTGGCCCTCAAGGGCAACTCATAAGTTGGGTTGTTGGAAGCTATCCATTCTGTTGTACAGACCTTCATACTCCACTATGTAAATCAGCCTGCATGCTATAGCTATCCACTTAGCAATTGCTTCCGTTAATTTCCAGGACGTTGATGAGTCCATTGTTTTCCGCCGAACACTGTAAAGTGTGGTCTGTCACATATTACTAGCACTGTTTTGGGTGTAAAATGTGTGCTTAGCTTGCATGTGATATCATAGGCTGGATGTACTCCAGTGATAACTAAACTCAGCCTGACGGTAGCAACACTTTGGTTTTGTTGAGCGAGCCATCTGCCAAAGTTTTAAAATGGAACTTCCCATTCAAGGGGCCTTTTTCCTTCGTTCACCGAGTCAGAGACTACTACAATCTGATACATAGAAAAGGTGGTGGATCTTCGGATGAGTCATAGGGACAAATGTTACTTGCGTTAACGGCACTGTTTTTTTTTTTGTTTTTTTTAAAGTGTTAACGTGAAATTGCGTTAACGCGTTATTATCGTGTTAACTTTGACAGTCCTAATGCTAAGTATATTAAATTTTAGCATACTTGAGTGTACTTGCAGTCAGACTAATCATCAGTATACTTCAAGTGTGTTAATGATTAGTTAACTTGAAGTTTGCTATTTTGGAACAACTAATATTGTACGAAGTACACTTAAGTTGTAATTAAATTGTAGAAAAGCACAATTTAGTGTATTTAGTGTACTTTTATGTGACAAAATGCAACAAGTTAAAGTATACTTAGTACGCTTAAGTATGTGGCTGTGTATGTACTAATATACATGCTTGATTAGAGAGAATAAAGTTTAATTGTTTGTGTTATTAATACATAAAAAATTTATTGTGAGAGTCCTACTAATATACAAGCAATATATCATTAATATATTTTTATTGTAGTAATAGTATGCTCAGTTATACTTTTGGCTTTGTCAGTAATGACACTGAAAGCCCGAGTTCGGAGCAGCCTCCAAAGATGGCTGCTCCGGACTACACCTCCCAAGAGCCACAGTGCCCCCCATCACCAGAATTCTAATTACATCACCTGTCACCAATTCACCTGCAACCACCCCGCCTATATAAACATAACTCATACAAGCATTCAGTGCGAAGTATCGTTCTGTGTCCCTGTACCTGACTTTACCGAGCCGTTTAGACGACTGTTTACATTTAGTTTCAACCTCGTCTTTTCGTCTCCCCTACGTTGTTCTGTTCGCCGATTGACTGACCTCCGCAGGTCCCTAACTACGATTCCGGTTTCCCGATTTGGCTCTGTTTGCAGTTTGTGACGCACCCGCTCTACCCTGCAATTGCATCCGTAAGTGCCTGCACGCTGACAGGATACTTCGCCATCCATGGATGCAGCAGAGGAGGCAAAGCAAACTGCTATCAACACTCAGGGGCGTCTGTTAGGAGAGCACCAGCATCTGATCAGCAATCTCAACACCAGGATGCTGCAGCTCACTGTTGTAGTGTCACAGGCCATCCTCACATGCCCTGTATCGCCCGCTGGTGCATCTCAGATGATTCCTCGCTCACAGAAGCTACCAACAAACAGAAGATTGCAAAAATGGACACCTTCATCCTCTCCATAGATGGCTGCACCATACCTTGCTCCACTCAGGTCAAGAGCCTGGGTGTAATATTAGACAATACGCTGTCCTTCAATGCACACATTAATAACATGTCTCGCAGTGCTTTTTTTCATCTACGGAACATCACACGACTACGCCCAGCCCTCACTCTGCAGGGTGCAGAGGTCCTGGTCAATGCTTATGTTATATCTCGCATTGACTATTGCAACTCCTTCTTGTCTGGCATCCCAAATAAGCTACTCCACCACTGGCTCCAATTAATCCAAAACTCTGCAGCTAGGATCATAACGTTCAAAATCCACAAGCCATGTAACACCTTTATTCATATAGCTTCACTGGCTCCCAGTTGCATATCGAGTCCAATTTAAAGTCCTGCTCCTAGCTTATAAGGTCTTACATAACCTTGCTCCCACTTATCTCAGTGATCTCCTTGAGAACTATACCTCTGCCTGTTCATTGCGATCCTCCTCAGCAGGTTTACTAAGAATACCAAGCATGAACCTTAGCACCATGGAAGAAGGAGCATTCAGTTAAATTGGCCCTAAGCTCTGGAATTCACTTCCCCTTTACATCAGACACTGTGAATCTATTGCGGACTTTAAACGCCACCTAAAAACTTATCTCTTTAAGCTGGCGTATTCACTGTGACTTGGTTTTACTACTTTTGTAAAATTTAGATTTTTTGTTTATTATTAAGATTGCTCTGTTTATCAGTCTCCTATCTGGCAGAGCTTTACAGTGGGCAAGCGCAGTGTGGAAGCCCAGAGGCAAACACACCACATCTTACAACCAGTTCTTAGAACTCTTCAAACGAGTCTTTGACCATCAGCCTGAGGGTGTCCAAGTTGGAGAGAGCTTATTGATGATCAGACAAGGAAATAGGAGAGTCGTGGAATATGCACTAGATTTCCGCACATTGGCTGCCGGCAGCGGATGGAATGAGCCAGCACTGAAAACTGCGTTTCGCCACGGTTTACGCCCCGAAGTGCTCAGTGAGCTAGCCTGTCAAGATGAACATCTCTCCCTTGACTCTCTGATCGACTTAGCTATCTGTCTGGACCACCTTCTCAAGAATCAACCCTCTTTACAACCGTCTCCCACTCCCTCTCCTCCCACAAGCTCTCCGACTCCCATGGAAGTCTCTCATATATGGCTGCAATGATCAGAAAGAGAGAGAAGAAGATGTGAGGGTCTCTGCTTCTACTGTGGTCAATCGTATTTACCCTCTGTCCCTAGCTGAGCAAACCGCCATAGAGGAGTATGTACAAGAAGCTTTGAAGCAAGGGTACATCAGACCATTGACGTCACCAGCTTCGGCTTTCTTCTTCATTGAAAAGAAAGGAGGCGGTCTCTGGCCATGCATTGATTATCGCAGCTTAAATCAGATCACAGTAAAATACCCTTATCCTCTCCCACTGGTGCCCTCAGCCCTGGAACAGCTGAGAGCAGCCAAGATCTTTTCTAAACTGGACCTCCATAGTGCCTACAACCTGGTCAGGATTCGAGAGGGCGACGAGTGGAAGACAACTTTTAGCACCACCGCTGGCCACATTGAGTATTTGGTCATACCTTAGGTCTTTTTTGCGTCCCAAGTGTATTCCAGTGCCTCATTAATGACTTACTAAGGGACATGCTGGGGAGGTTCGTGATCGCCTACATCGATGACATCCTGATCTACTCCCCAGATGAGGACACCCACTATAAGCATGTCAGATCAGTGCTCTCTCGCCTGCTCCAGAACCACCTACTGTATATGTCAAGGCTGAAAAGTGTGAGTTCCATGTCAATCAGATCTCGTTCCTAGGATATATCATCAGCTCAGAGGGAGTCAGCATGGACAAAACCAAGGTTTCAGCAGCCACATCATGGCCCACTCCCACATCTGTAAAGGAGTTGCAACGCTTCCTGGGGTTCGCAGACTTCTATCATCTATTCATCCGTGGATTCAATACCATCGCCCTCTCACATCACTTCTTAAGAAAGGACCTCATCGCCTCCACTGGAACCCTGCAGCTGATGAGGCATTTCAACAGCTCAAGGTGATGTTCACCACAGCTCCCATCTTGCAACATCCTGACCCCACCAAGCCATTCATTGTGGAGGTTGACGCATCAGAAACTGGAGTGGGATGGGTTCTCTCTCAGCGTTTTGGGGACAAGCCCAAGCTTCACCCATTAGCGTTCTTCTCTAAGAAACTCACGCCTACTGATAGGAACTGACATTGGTAACCGAGAGCTCTTGGCAATCAAAATGGCCCTTGAGGAGTGGAGGTACTGGTTGGAGGGTGCAGTACACCTGTTTACCATTCTCACTGATCATAAAAATCTGGAATATTTGAAGACAGCCAAACATCTGAACCTCCGGCAAGCTAGATGGGCCCTGTTTTTCACTCGTTTCCAATTCACAATCTCTTACTGTCCTGTCTCCATGAATACTAAGGCTGATGCCCTCTCTAGAGTCCACAGTTCTTCATTACACACCTCTGAACTGACCTCAATCCTTTCACCTGAATGTTTTGTGCAATCCATCATATGGGATATAGACAGAGAGATCAGACAGTCACAACCCACTGAGCCTCCTGAGAACTGTCCTCCCGGACTCTTGCATATCCCACCCAGATTCAGAGGCAAACTCATCACTTGGGCCCACTCTTCTCCAGCCACGGGGCATCCCAGCAGCCAGCGTACGTATCAATTGCTCAAGAGCAAGTATTGGTGGGAGAACATGACCTCGGACATAAACCGTTTTGTCTCCTCATGCTCTGCCTGTGCCCAAGCCAAGGTACCCCGGGCTCCACCTGCTGGTAAACTGTGTCCTCTCCCAGAGAGATGCGTTGTGGCTAGCCACAGACAGAAACAGCTGGACAGCCTTGGCTGCCTCATGCGTCTTAAGATGCGGGAGCCCCTAAGTCTAAGTCTAAGTCTCCCAGTACCCCAGCGACCCTGGTCACACATCGCCATAGATTTCCTCACAGACCTGCCACAATCTCAGGGCAATACTATCATCCTGGTAATCATCAACAGATTCTCCAAGGCTTTCAAACTCATCCCACTACCTGGTATACCCACAGCTTTTGAAACTGCTGAGCTACTATTTAACCACATCTTCCATTATTATGGCATCCCTGAAGACATAGTTAGTGACCGGGGTCCCCAGTTCATCTCCAGACTGTGGTCCAGGTTCATGGATAGACTGGGAGTGTCCATGAATCTCACCTCAGGATATCACCCTCAATCTAATGGCCAGGTAGAGCATGCAAACCAAGAAGTGGGATGCTTCCTACGCATATTCTGCATGAGGAACCAAGGAGACTGGGCACAATTCCTTCCCTGGGCCGAGTATGCACAAAACTCTTTAAAACACTCAGCTACTCAGCTAACTCCATTCCAGTGCATACTCGGCTATCAACCCCCACTCTTTCCATGGGATGATGCAACCACTCAGATTCTGGCGGTAGACTCATGGTTCCGGAGAAGTCAGCAGGTACGGGAAGAGGGCCATCAGAGTCTGGAGCAAGTAAATATCAAGTATAAACACTACGCTGACAAACATCGAAGTGAGACCCCTGAGTATGCTCCTGGGGACCGAGTGTGGGTCTCCATGAAGGACCTAAGAGAGCCCAATACCTGCAAAAAACTACAAGCTCGATACATTGGCCCATACAAGGTGGTGGAAAGAATCGGGGAGGTTTCATACAGGCTCGAACTTCCACCACACAGCAAAATGGCTCCCACATTCCACGTCTTGTGCTTAAAACCTGTTATCCAAGGTCCCCTATCCACAGATACACCCACCCAAGAGCCCCCCTCCCCAAATATTGAAGGCGAACCCATCTATCAAGTCAACAAGATCCTCAATTCCCGCCGCAGACAAGGACAGCTAGAATACTTGGTCGACTGGGAGGGCTACGGCCCAGAAGAACGGAGTTGGGTCAGCTCCAAGGACATCTTAGACCCTCTCCTCACACAAGAATTTCACAGTGAGCACCCTGATAAGCCTGCACCTAGAAAAAGAAGTCGACCAAGAAAAGTATTTGCTCCCAGAGGGAGATCCTCAGGGGGTATTCTGTCAGTAGTGACGCTGAAAGCCCGAGTTCAGAGCAGCCTCCAAACATGGCTGCTCCAGACTACACCTCCCAAGAGCCACAGCGCCCCCCCATCACCAGAATTCTAATAACATCTCCTGTCACCAATCCACCTGCAATCACCCCGCCTATATCAATACAACTCACACGCGCATTCAGCGCGAAGTATTGTTCTGTGTCCCTGTACCTGACTTTACCGAGCCGTTTTGACTTCAGCCTGACTTCACGTTTAGACCACTGTTTACGTTTAGTTTTGACCTCCTCGTCTTCTCGTCTCCCCTACGTTGTTCTGTTCGCCGATCGTCTGACCTCCACCCTTCCCTATGATTCCCGTTTCCCGATTTGGCTCTGTTTGCGATGCACCTGCTCTCCCCTGCGATTGCATCCGTAAGTGCCTGCATGCTGACAAATGAGTTTGTTTTATCGTTATATAATAAATCCTGCTCTTACTCTGTCTGAAAACAGAATCCTTTCTGGGTTTTTATGTGCACTTTTCTGGCCACAAGATTCAGAATCTCCACTTCTCAGCACTGCCCTGTTTACTCACCACCATGCAGAAACTTTTACACATGACACAATGAGCTTTTTTTTTCCGAGCTGGAGTGAAGTTCATATCTTTATGTTATTAAGAATTATTAAGGTGTACATTTTTGTAACCCTGTTAACGCTAAGTAAACATGGCACCCTCGCATGTTTGACAGCGGGCTACAGGAAAAGATTTGCAGTTACTCAAGTACAAAAAGTACCTTGAGCACTAAAAAATCAAAATCAAGAAGTGGGTGGGACTGACAGTATCAACACCGTCAATAATGGCGGAGGAGAAAGTTACCCTGGCTGTCAGCAACACCCCAGTTATTTACGCTCTAACATCAAGGCTTGTCATGATCAGTATTTGAAATCAAAAGCGTGCAAGGATGATGCCACGTGTGTCAGGATGTCAGGTGAGTTTGCTCCAGTTTAGATTAGCTAACAAGTTAGCTACTGTTAGCTAGCATGAATGTTTACTACCACTAGTACTATCGAGATCAACAGCTGGAGCTAGCTCTGGTAATCGTTAAAGTAGCAACGTGGCTACACACACAACGAAGACTTTGTTCACAACGAAGGAATGCAGAAATGATAGATGTTTTTTGTAACCTAGCAACAATACGCGCTTGAGAGAAGCACTCTGGAAATGTTGTTGGTGATGCTAATGCAAAAAAAAAAAAATGCATCTGGTGGACACAGACCCTTAAAAAAATTTTTTTGTTTGTTTTACTTGAAGCACTTCTCAGTTAAACATACTGTATAAACATAATTAAATAAAATTCTAACAAAAGGAAATAGTCTTTTTTTATTAGATTAGATTCAACTTTATTGCCATTGTGCAGAGTACAAGTACACGTAAACATTTATGTGTACGTTTCGCATTTTAAAGGTACATTTCTTTTACGAATCCAGTTCCAATCTTTGAGATTTGTTACAGGATCTGATATCTGTTACGTTTTCTCCGATACATCCCATCTATGATTTTTTGCTGCTATTGGCCTGATACTGATATCTGATCAAGGCCTTCTCTCGTCGTGAGTGTCCACAGTGAACAGGAAGCCATTTATGATTCGGTGTCGGTGTGTTCCAGGCATGTTTTGATAGCTCACTGGGAACCAAATGTCTCCACAATATTTAAGTTTTGATCTTGCAGGGACATTCTGGCTGGTCCCCACTAGGAAAACTTGTTTTTAAATAAAACATGCAGCTTTAATTTACAAAAAAAAAAACCTAAAAGAGACAAAATGTTTCCTTTGGATTGACAAGTTTAAGATCAGGGTTCGGTTTAGGTGCAGCACTGCATTAATTCAGCACACTCTTCATTATGTCAATGGAAGGTCCTCATAAGGATAGAAAGGCCTGTGTGTGTGTGTGTGTGCGCGCGCACGCGTCTGGAGTACTTCTGGATTAATTGGTGCTCTTAAAATGTCATGCAGCCACCGCAATAGAAAGGTGACCGAGCGTCAGACTCTTTCTGTCTCTCTCACTGTGTGTGTGTGTGTGTTTCAGTAGAGCCAGTAATGTGGTTTATTTCTCCACCGGCCTTACCCCCCACCCCCACCCCCACACATAAACAGCAGCATTTCCTTTCCTCAACCAACCCACAGCCACACACACACACACACACACACACACACACACACAGAGCAACGGCCGTGTTTCCTCTCCGCCTCCCACATCTGAAGCGTGCACTGCCAGCGAACCTGCCGTGAGCATGATGTCATTATTTCCCCGCAGAGCAGACACAGGGTTTTGTGTGTGTGTGTGTGTGTGTGTGTGTGTGTGTGTTCATGGTTGTTTGTCGGAAAAATTCCTCTGTCTGGTAGCTTCACGGAATGTGTGAAGACTAGCACTTGGGTGAGAGTTTGTGCGTGTGTGTGTGTGTGTGTGTGTGTGTGTTCACACTATTGGGTGTAATCACCTTCACTTGTGTTAAAGAGATGTGTGTTATTCAACTGCGCATATGATAAATAGCAAACCCAGGAGCATAAATTATAGTAAATCTATAATTTCGAGTGTGTGTGTCTGGATTGCATTTTTATGGGGACCTGTTCTCACACCTATATTGTGGGGACCAGAACCTATATGTTTGTATTATTTCATTGGTTTCACTTTTTTACAGTGACATGAAAACCAAAATTGCCGTAAATATTTTCAAAGACCATGTACGAATCTCAAACGAGACATAGCTACAGGTCATTTTTTACACTACAGAAAAATATGACAACCAATAAACGATCAATAGCTGGTGGAAAAAAATCGAGTGCACCGTATTTCAGTGCTGAGAAGTGGTACGAGATGTGAAACGCTGCTAAGGTCAGATGGTGGAATTTGTAGAATTTGATTGGTTTTCCGTATTTTTCTGCCAAGAATATGAATATAATATCAAACGTATCGTAACTAAAATTAATTGTGTTTGTAATTTGTTTTAATATATTATTACATTTAAAGAAATTTGTACTTTACATGAGCATATTTGAACATGAAAACTTACTCAGTTCTATTTACACAACAAACATTGTTATTGTTAGTTGCATTTTCGTGTACTTGTTACAAATCGCAGAACTTGAATTTCATCCAGCTAATCATTTTATTTATTTATTTAGTTTTTGTGCATTTTACATTATTTGTTAACTATGGTTGAAACATCTAATCAAATAAGTCTTCATTTTTCTAGATACGCAAATCATCAAACTCATGTTTTAAGCATTGAAAAAATATATAAGAATTTGTATGATTTTTAAAGAATGAAGCTGTGGTGTGGATGGATTTCATTTAGCTTCGTAATATCAACGAAGATGTCCAACCAGAAGGTACAAATATTAACCCTGTCCCTAAACTGAACTCTTAATTTTTTCATACAAGCGACTCATGCAATCAAAATAGTTAGAAATTTGTTCAAGATCACGTTAAATTTCAGGTAAAATTGCTAACTCTTTACTTTCAAATGTCGGAGTACATTTTTTTTTGTCTAGCCACTATTTTCCCCACTTTCCCACGTTGACAAATATTTGTTGCCATTTTCCAAAATCTGGCTTCTTAACTTTTTAATCGTCAGATGTATGACTACGAACTACTAGCTAAGTACAGTGGAACAATAGTGGACTTTACTGAAATACAGGTAGGAAATAAATTACAGTGGTAGTAAAATTCCTTGCTGATCTTCTCCTTCGAGTTTGTTGATGGATTCGGGGTCTATGATTTATAAGTACACCGCCCTCTAGTGTACGGAGGTCCTGGGTGAAGTTCTTGTACATAAGGAAAAGGGAAAAATAAAGGATGCGTCAGTAAGCGACGAAAATACGTCTATTAGAAACACAATTTGTGACTTCACAAGTGACTTTGTCATGTCAGGTGTTCATGAGGACATTACATGTGTGTGTGTGTGTGTGTGTTTAATTTTAAGTTGTTAAGTAAGAATGTAGTGCTTGTAATATATCTGTAGCTGTTTCCATTCAAATCATGGAGTACTTTTTGAATTTTTGCTCTGTGTGTGTGTGTGTGTGTGTGTGTGTGTGTGTACGCTGTCAGGATGTGAGTAATGGTAGCTGTAGGTCTCTCCATCCCGGCGGGCCTTAGTGCTCTATCACAGCGCTGCCCTTCAAACACACACACACACACACACACAGAGTCTCGCTGTGAATATTGACGCGTGTGTGAGTGCCTGATTGACAGGCAGTGTGGTTGCTGGCCGATTAGCCGCCGCGGATGTCTGAGTGTTGGGTGTGTGCGTGCGAGTGCCAGGGTCAATTACAGAGGTCAATACAGACGCGCACACACACACACACACACACACACTCATGCCGACACACACCCCTCCGTATCACACCTCTGCCTTGTCAGCCACTACACACCCACACACACTCAGCTTTCATCTCATCGCTCTCTCACTCGCTCTCTTCATTACACTCATCGTATGTTGTATCTATTCATTCACTTCACATGTTTATTTATTTTGGTCAACAATGAAAACAAAGACTAATCACAGGATTAATCACGTTTTTAATTATTCCCTACTTTGCTTGTGTTAGTGCCTTTATGCGAGAACGTCTCCGTCAGGCGTGTGGCTTCAAGAAAGAAACGTAACAATTCATTTCCGGTGAATTAGCTAACTGAAAACTACAACCACTGAAAACTACAGCGTTCGCTTGCTAGCTAGCTGCTTATCTAGCTACACTTTCATGAAGGAAAGCTAGCTAAACTCCGAGGTTAGCAGCAACTAGTGTATGAGACACAAAGATGCATTCTATAAATATTTTTTACATCAAGAAATTTGATTACCAAGTACATTTTTTACATAAAAATCAATTTAAAGCTGTACTGCTTTTCAGATTTTTCAAGTGTAGGTCATAAAAATAATTTTCCCGACACCCAATTATTTTTGTTTAGTGACCGAAAGCTACTGAATTCGAATCACAGACTTCCAATTTTATTATTTAAAAAAAAAAA
>JAODTV010000020.1:2446994-2464877 GCA_025399955.1 Galeichthys feliceps
GACTCTGACAGGGACATCTGGGGGACATTAGCCTCCCATTAGCACGGAACTGGACACACACAAGCTCTCTCTCTCTCTCTCTCTCTCTCTCTCTCTCACTCACTCACTCACACACTCTTCCCGTTTCGTCAGACAGAGAGAACGAGGCAGGCGAAAATCTTTCCACCTCACACACTCCGTGCCTGCAGACACTTGATAAAATGCCAGCACAGAGTACAGCAGCCAAAACACTTGACAGACTGACGCACGCACGCACACACACACACACACACACAGTTGTAACGGCATTGTCCAGACAACGCATGCCTCAGCCCAATGAGCCATGAGATTCCGCAACTGTGCTGTTTGTCTGAGAGAGTGTGTGCGCGTGTGCAAGCGAGAGCGTGAGCGAGCGAGCGAGCGAGAGAGAGAGAGAGAGAGAGAGAGAGAGAGAGAAGCAGCCCGCCGTCAGTCAGCAGGACTCATTAGCGCGGGATGACGGCAGTGAGAAAATCGCTCCTCTAATCTGCCTCGTGCTCTTTATCTCTCCGTTTCCTTCCCTCGCTCCGTTACCTCTCTCTCCCTGTCCATCATTCTCTCCCTTCGGTTTTCTCGTCCGCCTCAGGGTTCCGTGTTCTTTCCGTTTGTCTCTGGAGGCGGGGAGACCAGATTGAGCTGTAGCCCTGCAGCCGACGCTCGTGTAACGAAAATAGTTGATGCTGTCATATATCGCTGTGGGACGCGATGAAAAAAATTTGTCATCGAAAAACGTTCTGTGGTCAAACAATGACTTCACAGCATCGGTTCATTAAGAGCGCTAGTGTTCAATATTGTAGTGTCACATTTACGTTTTAGAAATTTGTCACGCAGATTGTTCACAAATCTCACATGAACAAATGTTTAAAAAGACGCTTCGTTAGAAATGCAGTTAGCTAAAGCTAGCTATATGAGAACTAGCTTAACGACGTCCATGATACTGCGCAACAAAATGGCCGCATTAATCAATCATCGGTAAATCTCAGTCATCAAAGAATTTACAGTGGTAGAACAATGATTTTCCGCTACAGCTAGCTACTCTCGAACTAGCTTACCGATATCATAACGACATCCGCGACAGGCAGCGTCTTTCTGTTCATTAGAAATAACAGCTGAACGAGAGGCTGAGTTTTCTCCAAGAAGCTGCTAATTAAACTCCTGGATTCAAATATAAACGTTACGTCTGATAACATGAAATATAACGTAAACATGATCGCAAGCTACTTGTTCGTTATTTAACAAGTAAACTAGTTATCTTCTAATTACATTTCCTCAACTGTTCGTTGGAAGCAGATTTCAGCGTCACCGTTTAAAATGGACAGTTTTACATATTCAAGGAAATCGCGTTAACTTTTGGCAACGTCAGCGAGTTTGTTGCTGGGGGATTAGAGAACGTTTCCTAACCAGAGTGTGGCGTTTGAGACGCAGCCCTCGGCATCTGAGTCAGGGCTAAAACGGTCCGGACTTCGGTGTTGATGGAGCGCACACATGTGTCTAAAAACAACTCGGCTCTCGCTGCACATGCCCAAAACCACGCCACACACACACACACTTCTAAAACCAGTCCATCACACACACCCGAGAAGCATCCAAAACATCCACACACACATTCTCCCACAATCTGGCTGGGACCAACACACACTTGTACACTAATCAGCAGCTGACTCGAACGCCATAATAACGAGTCTCTTGCTCTCTGAACACGTTTACCGTTGAGGTGCTTTACAGGTCAGTGACGTTCGCTGTTCACGTGTCACGGACACAACGAGAAAAAAATCCGCTCAAGAGCAAAGAAAAAAAAAAAAAGAACGCTTTATTGTTTGGGCCACATTTGGGCTTCTTGTCTTTTTATCTCACACAAAAAAAGAAAACAGGAACAGAGGGGGGGGGGGAGCCACAACAAAGACGGAGAGAAAACGACAGAAGAACAGACACCGACCCAGAGAGAGACGAGGAACGAAAAAGAAAGAAAGGAGGAACTTGTTTAGAAATTGGTTCAGTGTGTTTGGGCCACATTTGGGTTTCTTTCTGTTGGAATCCCACAGCTGGTGTCAGAGCGAGGAAAGAAGAGACGGAGAAGAAAAATGAGAGAGGAGGAGGAAAGAAGCAGGTTGAAGTTCGATGTGGTGTATTTGGGTCGCTTACTGCATCACACAGAGCTGGAGAGTGAGGAGAAGAACGAGAGTGAGGAGAAGAACGAGAGAGAGAGAGAGAGAGAGAGAGAGAGAGAGAGAGAGAGAGAGAGCACGCAAGCAAGGCAAAGAAAGAAAGAAAAATAAAGAAAAAGGGAAAGAAAGAAATGATAATAAAACGTGTCTGAGCTCAGTTCAGACCTCTTTCATCAGAAATGAAAATGAAAGATCTTCTGAACACAGAATAAGAAAAGACGAAAAAAAAAAAAAAGAAAAAGAAAAGCTTTATGTGAAACTCGGCCATGTGCTCGGCCACGTTTAGGATCTTGATAACAAAAACACACAACATTTTTACAGAAACTCAAAGCACACACACACACTGTGCCATTTTTAAATTCTTTACCTTCATCTTACAGACAAAAATGTGAGGAAGAGAAAAAGAGACACGACGTCAGAACGTAACTCGAAAGAGGCGGAAAACTGGACCTCGGAAACTGGTGCAACGTTTTCAGTCTGATTTTGGGTTCTTTATTAGCAGCGTGTCTAAGCACTAGTGAGTTAGGGAGAAAAAACCTGAACGAGAGAGAGAGAGACAGAGAGAGAGAGAGAGAGAGAGAGAGAGAGAGGATAAACCTTGACGCTCTTGCTCACATTTCTTACCTGCATCGGCGTCTGCGTATCCCAGAGTGTCTCTGCTCCACCCCCTCTCCTCCTCCACCCTCCTCCTCGCTCCTTTCTCTACGTCCCCATTTGTCTTGCTCTTTCTTTCAGCGCAGGGCGTGACCTTCGACCCCTCGTGGGGGCAGAGGACAGGCTTGTCATGGTGCTCCCAGAGCTCCTGGAGATGCTGGAGCTGCCGCGGTTTGCTGAGCCTCAGACCCGTGAGCTCGATACACACCTTCAGGTTCTTCACTTCCTGTTCGGACGGCTGCCGCCACGCCTCTGTCCAGACGGAGAACAAAACAAACAGGAGGGTTTTTTTTTTTAAGCACACGCTTGCAACAGATCCCAAAAATGCAGTCGGGCTGAGAAACAAGGGCGTGTCGGGGAAATGTGACGGAGAGAGAAAGCAGCTGATTTCTGAGAAAATGTCCCACAAAGTGACATAAATAATTACTGATATTAATGATGTCATTTTTGACAGGAGATTTGTATTCTACTTTGTCAAAACGGGTTCGAACTTTCGACAACAAAAACGTCTTAACGCAAATCTTGAAGAAGTTTATATTGTGAAATCATACGTATTAAGTAAATGTAATTCGTTAGATGTTGGATAGTTTTCGCACGGACACGATGACGAAACAAGCGCCGCCGCCAGCGAAAACGGGTTAAAGTTGTTATATTTGGAAGCCACACCCACCGACAATGATCTAAAAAGAAGTTCAAGATTAAAGACTACAGAGATAAGAGATCGGAGACGTACGAGGCCTGTTTTTGTATGATTTCGCAGGTGCACTCGCACGCTAGCTTTAACGAGGTTCGCAAACTAATTAATCCCAAGTGCTGGTTGTAAAGGAGGACGCGGTTATCCCACACACTAAGGTCACGAACCGTCTAACTCTGTTATGCAACACGACTTCATCGCAGCTCAAATCATTTTCCTTGAAATATTTTTCCCGCGTCACCACGGTAACATGGACACAATTTACATCATGGAACAACAGAAAACCTGAAGAGAAACAGGAAGCAGAAATTCCCCAAACTCAAGTTTCTGCTTTGGGACGTTTAGGACTTCTGTTGAGTTTCTCCGAGACAGACATTAAAAACCACGGATTTACGATGCACATGTTCACATACGCGCACGCACACACACACACACACACACACACACACACACACACACACACACACACACACACAGGCTGGGAGAATGTTGAAAAGAGTAGCGCTACACAAAGACTGTTTTGATGTCGGCCATGAAAACGGCCTTTAGCACAAACACAAAGCCACGGCGACACGGAGTGTCAGATGGACGGACGGACGGAGACACACACACACCACATGTAGGTTTATACAAAACATGTGACGCCAATAAAAAAAAAAAAAGGTTGAGGCGATCAAAGAGAATGAAAGAACACACACACACACACACACACACACACACACACACAAAACGAAAGACCGAATGAAAGGAGGTTGCTCTTTACCTGGCATGAGTCGAGCCCGTTTGGCCGGCACGATGGCCTTTTCCTCCTCCTCCTCATCTTCATCTCTCTCTCTCTCTCTCCCTCGCTCTTTCTCTCCATCCTTCTCTCTGTCCTCGGCCGAGTGCTTGGCGTCCTGGTGGGCTTGGCTCTGTTCCTTCCTCTCTTCCCTCACGTCTCGTTCTGGAGGACCACAGCGCTGCAGGACGGGGACGCGGTTCCCACCTGCGCGCGCGCACACACACACACACACACACACACGTTAGCCGCAACATATCTTTTTGTTTGGCGTTGAAAGAGAAAACTGGAGCTGAAGAACTAAACACACACACACACACACACCTCCCACTTCCCCCTGTTCCCTGGACACCCTCATGTTTGCGTTAGCTTCACCACACCCTTTCTCCCTTTCCCCATACGAACAGAACGTTCGGAATCTCACACACACACACACACACTCTCCAAGTTTAAATTAGCCTGAAACATCCGTGCTGAGAGCTTAGGCAGCTCTCCGACCCCCCCCTCTCTCCACTGTGCGTGGCAGTAAAAGGCTTCTTGAGAACGTCTCCAAGCAGCAGCGTGGATCAAAAACAGACGCCCGGGGCTCGCGCTCCGGACCCGCTGCCGCCCCCCCCCCCCCGACACACACACACACACACAAACACACACACACACACAGTATGAGGACTGAGAAATTTCATTGCTCAGGTACTTGTTAAAATTTTTTCCCTACAAGTCACAGTGTGAATTTTGTGAAAACGTTTGAATGTTGAAATCCTGACAGTGAGGATTTTCCTCCCACAAATTTTAACTGAAATATTAAAAAAAAAAAAAAAAAAAATGCACAAACTCCTTGACTCTGCCCATTTCTGACACCGAGACGCCCCTCGGCTGCGTGTTACGTGCACTACGTTCCTGACGAGGATCCTTCCTGTTACGTTGCACCCTGTGTAGTGAGCGTCCAGAGTGACGCAGTGCTCAGAAACGAGTTGATGTTTGAGTGGATCCTGGGGAGGATTATTTTAATAAATAAATAAATAAATAAATAAACAAACAGATATTGTATTAATGATGAACACGTGAGTGTGTAAATAATTAAAACCAAACAGAAACAAAGGTTATAATAAACTCAGAAATATTAAACCTTTCATTACAATTCAAATGAAACTTTTAAATACGTTTTTACACACACACACACACACACACACACACACACACACACACACACACACACACACACACACACACACACCCTTTTCTCAGCACAACACACACGTACTTTCCAACTTTAGCCACCACACTTTCCGTTTCTGACCGCAACAGGCGCGCGCACACCATTTTACCATCCTAATTCCTCTGAGGTTACTCACTGGAACCCCCTGAAACTGACTGACACACACACACACACTCCAGTGGGCCTGCCCTTCTACTGGCCCAGACAAGAAGGCTGCTTGTTGTGCCCCAGGCGCGCGCGCACGCACACACACACGGCCATCTCGTGACACATGCATCCCATAATTCATGGCTACGTCAGCTCCATGGCAACTCTCTGCCAAAGTGGGTCTCCATGGCAACCCTGTTCCATGGCGCCCGGATTTGGGGGGGGGGGCGCTCTGGTGAAAAATGTCCACTAATAACACACACACACACACACACACACACACACACACACACACACACAGAGAGAGCGAGCGCGAGAGACAGAGAGACAGACAGATTCAGAGACAGAGCACGAGAGAGACAAAGACAAAGATAGACAGACAGAGAGCGAAAGATAGACAGACAGAGATAGACAGATTCAGAGAGAGAAAGATTCAGAGCGCGAGAGAGAGAGAGAGACACTCAGAGAGAAAGATCGAAAGATAGACAGACTCAGAGAGACAGAGAAAGATAGACAGATTCAGAGAGAGAGACTCAGGAGAGAAAGACAGACTCAGAGAGAGGGAGAGAGAGAGACTGACCTCCGGAACAGACAGAAACTTGGCCAAGACTTCTACCCCCTAAACACACACTGTCCTCACACCTCCACCTCTCTCCACACACACACACACACACACACACCTCCCGGGAGAGGGAGGTCACTGCCACATTTATGCAAATTTGCAAATATAATGGCATCGTTCCATTAGCAGGAGAGGAAAACAGACAGCAACACACCACGTGCTGACAGAAAGGAGTGTGAGAGCGCGAGTGTGTGTGGGTCTTTTGTCTGAGTGCGGCGGGGGAGGAAGTGCTGTTTACCGCGCTGGGTTGGCGCCACAGCAGAAGGGACTGTCCCTTTTTCATGAGAGAGACGAAAGAGTAGTGATGGAGAAAAACGAGAGAGAAACAGCAGCTGATGGATAGATAGATAGTGTGTGTGTGTGTGTGTGTGTGTGTGAGGGCATGAAAACAAAGAAAACGCTGGCCTGAGTTCCCGAGACGCGTTGCATTCTTTTTATATCTCTATAAAAAGGTCAAGATCTTTTATTGTCATTAAAAAAGGCGGTCCTGTTCAGAAGGCACCTTTCATGGGACGTTTGGATAAACCGTGTTTATGGCTTAAACACCGAGCTAACGGTCGTGTTTGTGATTTGTAGAAGTCTGTGGCTGTGGAGTTCAAATGAACTCGCCAACATCGTGCAGCGACCATGCTAGCTGCTAGCTTGCTGGTGACTGATGCGCTAGTCATTATAGCGAGATGTTCCTCAGTGAGCAGGAGCTGAAATCCATTCGAAATTATATAATAAAGAATGACGTGGGATAATTTTCATCCGTTTATTAAAATTATTGTTAACGTTGTTCGTTTCTGTTCTCACTTGCGTTCGAGCGGTCGTTCTGTCACCAGCCTGTTAGCGAGAAACCGCAAAGAAGCGTAAACTGCTCTGTCCTGAAGATGTCGAAAAACTTCAGTGCAGCAGCTTCACCTTGGAGTGTTACAAAACGCTGACACTGGAGACTCCTTCCGTTCGTGTTTATTATTAGTGGAGCGTCTGCTGTACGAGCACGTTAATATAAACCTGCACGACTGTCAAAGCTGCTGTTTTAGAAAACTAATCCACACCTTCTGACCAATCAGAGTCCAGAATTCAGCAGTGTGGAATCTCAGGTAGTGAAAGGTGATGGTTTCGTTTTTAGTTAAACTGCTGCCAATACGATGGAGACGAAAGAACGTTACACAGCTAGCGAGAGCGAAAGTGTGATTGTGTGTGAGAGTGTGTGTGTTACCGTTGTGCTGCTCTGTTGGAGGTTTGGAGCAGCGCTGGCTCCGCTCCCACTCCGTTTCTCCACGCTGGCTCTCAGCCAAACTCCTCTCTCGCTCTTTCTCTTTCTCTCGCTCTCTCCATGACCCGGTGCTGGAAGACACGCAGCCCTCTTTCTCCTTCAGCTCCAGCTCGGAGAAACGCATCATTGCTCGCTACACACACACACACACACACACACACACACACACACACACACACACACACGTATACGCAATCCATGACCAGGAACGCTAGATGCAAATTTTGCACACTTCACTACTAACCTTTGCGCAACGCTAAATGCACTTTAAATCATGACATTTGCATATGGAAATCAAAAAATGTCAATGTCACGCCACAGGATTCATTTTCCCTAAAGACATGAAACGCACAACAATCTGAGTCACTACGCAACCTTCTGTGTGGTGCACAACACCAAGTGTTACTCATTTCACCTTTGATTAGCAATGTAAAAAAAAAATATTAAAGCACTAACCTCCCAGTTAGCGGCTGGCTGACTGAAATTACTGTCCTCTGCTGATAGGACTTCGATCTAAGTGATTAGAATGTGTGCTCAAAATCATTTTTTCCCAGTAAACACAATCATTTAAACACAGAAACATTGATTTAAAAAAAAAAATAAAAATTAGCAAACAAACACAGGGCTATCGTTATGACGGAGTTGATGCCGTTGGCGCTAAGAAAACAATAAAGCAACATGTTTCCTGTTCTTCTTCTTTTACCTACATGAATATATCAGTTAAATAAAGCTACATGAATTTACAAGTTGAGACGGGTGTCAAGCGAACATTATTAATATTTTTATTTTTAAAATGAGAGTTTAAGCTGAAAAACATCCTAAAAATTCCAAAAGTTTAGTCCTGGACTGAAAAGGACTTTTCTCGAGAGAGAACGTTTTAAAGCCAGAACTCTGAATCCAGGAAACCATCGCATACGGTTTTCTTTAAAAGTCCTCAGTCCATCATGGATAGAATATGGCGTTCGTTAAAACGCCTACTGCCCATCCGTCTGCACTGTGTGTGTGTGTGTGTGTGTGTGTGTGTACACTAATGACTGCCAGGCAGAGCACTCGTCTCGCTGCTGCTGCTGAAGACCTCTAATCTTCCCCATCAGAAATGAATGGGCCGGATTTCACTTAAGCTGGGAGGGCTGGCACTGCACGCACACAGCAAGCCTGGAGAGTGCGTCTGCGTGTGTGTGTGTGTGTGTATAGGCAGAATAGAAGGCATCTACATAGAGCTCTTATATCAGTGTCATACACCCTCCCAAGTCTTTAGGTCTTGCCTGCAGGTTAGTGGCTTCCTCAAGCATTACCCCGAGATGGTATGTTGTGTTAACCCTTAATACACACACCACACGCTCAAAAAACCACATCATGTTCATTCCTCTCCCTTACGGCTGCTGCCAAAACCTGCCCGCCTTGCAGCAGGGTGTCAAAAAAAAGTGACGGGGGATGGCGGAGGACTGGTGTGTGAATAACAGCCAGCCATAACTACTGAGGCTTTCAATATGACTCAGCGTAACAATCTGATGCAAGAACTGCCTTGTAGAGCAACTACAGCTGTTCGAGCACGGATTGAAGAGAATGAATTTTGAAAGAATTTTACTGACGGGTCTTTTCCGAGAAATTAGCTAAGCGTCTTTGTTTGAAACAAAAATGTGTCATCAGAATCACCTGAACTTCAACCCAAAGTACATTCTGAAACTGTGTTTGATGTTTAAGGTTTGATATCAGCACAAATCTGTATCTGTTGCTTACCTGCAGGGCACGCTGTTCTCGGCTCAATTTACTGGAATCAGCGTAAAGTTCAGTGGTGACGCATTTGAAGCGGTCACCCACATATCCTGAGGAGTTGGCGATCCTCTTAGCCAGGCTGGAACGTTTGTTTTTAGAGCACCCATGTCCGTCTTCCTCGTCCTCAGGAGATTCCATGTTTTCTCGTTCCTTGCCCAGATCCATATACTGCCGGATGGCATGGTGCCTATCGGGTTTGAAATTTGCGGCGTCTGGTCGGACCCTGTCGCCGGAGGTCCTGGCGCAGCGCAGAGTCTGCTCTTCCAGCAAAGGAGGCAGTGGGCTGTGCTCACTGGAACTCTCCTCGCCCTGGCTTTGCCCAGGAGACTCAGCCCGCTCCTGTGGCTCTGGAGGACTGCAGGGATCTGGCCGCCGCTCAGCCTCAGCTGGCTTGTATTCAACTGGCTGGCTCGAGCGCAGGATCTGCATGAGTTCTGGCTCCTTCGCTTTGGAATTACCAGTACTCCTCGTCCCATCCCCTGTTCCACTGCTGGCTGGCTTGGTGGGCTCTCTCGGTTTGGCAGGAGTAGTGCTGTACTTGTCTGGCTCAGGAGTACCGTCTGTGTCGTCTTGGACCAGGTCGATGCAGACAATGTCATCTTTGCTCGCCGTGTGAGGTTTACAGCCCAAAACTTCTGGCCCCTCAGATTCCCTATCAGCTGTGTAGCGCATGTCCATGTCCGACACACTGTGCTGTTTGTAAGGGGACTCCTCATGCTGCCAAGTCTTCTCCTGAGGCCTGGACCTCAGCTCAAGTCGCTCATTGACTTTGGGGTCAAGAGGCAAGTGGGGAGACATTAGGGGATGAACCATCTCTTGCGAATCATGGTAGGTTACATACTCTCCATGACTAGATGGTATTCCATAAGGAAGACCAGGCTTGTGAGGCAAACGAGTGGAATACAAGCTGTTGCTGTTCAACAGGACCGGATGGGGGTACACTGGCCCTTTGCTGGGCAACTGCAAGTGTGGCAGCGACATGCTATCTGGAACAGAGTATGGAAGGTATCTGTTAGCATAGGCCAAGCTAGTGGGCAGGTAGGCTTCCCCTTGGGTCATGTAGAGGTGAGGGGGAGGATGCCCATTTTCTAGGTGAGGCTGCTGGGGTTTGAAGCCAATTTCAGGCATATCTGATTTTTTAGGGGTCTTCACAGGCTTTGAGGCCAATGGCTGGCTGCTACCACGATTAGTAGATTGCACCTTCTCTGGTGGGGTGGGAGAAGACTTCGGCCAATCACCATTTATCTTAGGAGATGGTGAGGCAGATGATGGACGGCACGCTGATGTTACAACAACAGGAGCAGGGTTTGATACAACACTATTGTTGGGTTCTCCAATCCTTGGACACGACGAGCTCCTTGGCTGTGAAATGACATGCTCCAGATTCTTATTTTTGATGACCGTGGAGCCTTTGTTGTGGTTGGATTCTGAACCGAGTGCCTGGGCTGTGCTTGGCACCACCCAGGAAGAGTGTAAAGTGCTAATAATCTCAGGCCTCTCTGGCGTTTTAGAAGAAGTGCTGACAGCAGAGGATGAAGGGGAAAGAGTCTCTTTTAGAAGCTCTCTGCTTGGAGGAAGTCCATAACGAGAGTTGGGAGAGTAGCCCAGATTTGCTAGAGCGTCCAGCTTTGGAGGAAATCCATTAGGAGGTCCTTCAAAATCCATGATCTTAGCAGATAGGTCTAATGGCTTGTCTGCTGGGTCTTTGGTAGGGGGCCCCTGCTGTACAGGTTTCTCAGTGGAGGTTTTAATGGGTGAACTACAGCCTTTCCTCTCACTTCCTCCACTCCTGTGCTGCTCTGAACTCCCTTCTTTAGACTTGGGCTTCTGACTAGCAGGCCTTAGTGGGGAGCGATGCTCTTGGGATATGTAGAATGGATGGGAAACTGCCGGAGTGGATGAGGTTGATAATGAGGAGGAAGGGCTCCGAAATACAGTCTTTTGAAAGTCTGAAGTGCTGTCAACAAGAGGTGGGGGAGCAACAGGGGGCTGGGAGGGTCTTGGACTGGGGCGGGGCGCCTGCATCACCAGAGACGGGCTGGAGTCTACTGGTATACTGGCACTAGAGTTGCTGGTTATGCTAGCACTACTACTAATGGTGCTGCTGCTGCTACTACTACTATTGGTACTACTGCTGCTGCTGTTTGAGCTCTTACTGGAAGGGATTCGATTGGACTTGCTGCTGTTATTAATACTTCCACTGCCAGAGTGTTGTCTCTCACTTTGTGCCTGGTGGTGGGACTGAGCTTGCTGATGTAAGGCTTGCTGCCCAAATGCAGAGGGCTCATGGTGAATCCTTGGTCCAATACTGTGTAAGGTTTTGTCCTGATGATGCACCAGTGGGGACAGTGCTGTAGGGGCTACTGTAGCTGTGGGGATTCTTAAAGGAGGGGCAAGAGGTGACGAAATGGGGGCTGGAGGATAAGGTGACATGTAGAACAAGCGCTCAGCACCGGCTGCACTCCCTCCTGCCCCAGGACAAAGCGATTGATAGGCCAGGTGTTGGGGCAGATATGGTGAAGGCTGTGACATAAATGATGCCTTGTACATATTCAGAGCAGCATACTTGCTGGAGTCTAGAAAGGGATACAGTCCCGCCTCATGGTAAGGGCTCGTCCACGGGAGACGCAGGTAGCTGGTGCTGCTGCCACCATTTAGTCCCAGGTCAGAGGGCTTCTCAACAACACGCCTATCCAAGCCCAAAGCTTCTGCACTGGCTCCAGGCACAACTAGAGGTTTCTGAATCCCCGGGCTTTTATAAAGTCCAACATAGCCATTAGTGGCCTTTCTGCTATCCAACGACACATCAGTTTTATAGAGTAATTCTGGCATCCGGTCCCCAACATAGCCTTTTTCCGTTGGCAGGGTTCGGATTCCTGGCGGATAAACCATTCCCCCGTGAACATGGAGGCTTTCCCGTATTAGGCTGCTCCGATCGAAGGCGATCCGATCGAGTGTTGTGAGTGGGTTCATTCTGCAGGCTGCACTTGCATCCACCTGGAAGGAGAGAGAGAGAAAAAGTAAGCCAGTTCATCCACAAAACTATGAACTCCAGTTAATTAAAGTGGATCACAGTAAACGAATACAATGATAAAGCAAACACTGATCATCAGAACACATACATTTCTATAACTACAATCAGAAAGTTTCATATTTGTGGTCAAATTTCAGAATCAAAACCAAGGGTAACTCACACAACTTATACATAAAGTCAGAGTTAAATAAGGAGTCACGAAGGGTGATCCCCCCCCCCCCATTAAAGTCTGAACGGT
This sequence comes from Galeichthys feliceps, assembly GCA_025399955.1. Classification (NCBI taxonomy): domain Eukaryota; kingdom Metazoa; phylum Chordata; class Actinopteri; order Siluriformes; family Ariidae; genus Galeichthys; species Galeichthys feliceps. Next base: position 2,459,598 of record JAODTV010000020.1, read on the forward strand.
GCAGACGGTGCAATGTAGTCAAGGTCACAAGAGGGAAATTGTTCATAAAAGTCAGCCTCTCCAAGGCTTCTGCGGGGGCAGACAGGGCTTTGATGCATGCTGTAGATGATGCCCAGCAGACAGCTCTGTCTTCCCATCAAACCCCAGAGACCCCTCATCACACATCTATGCCAAAGTGATGGTGGGGATTTAAATTACACGGATCTCTAATGTCTACATACGTAAATAATCAAGAAAGCAACTAGCAGGGAATAGAAATGTCATATGGAGGACTGATGTACAACAGGAAGGGTGGAAAAGTTACGTTTTATTACGGCAGTTAAAAAAGGGAGTGAGGGCAAGAAACGAATATCGTCACGGGATCCATTTTTTTTATGATGCATATGATAAGCAGTCTTAAAAAAAAAAAAAGCCTTACCATGCTTTGAATCACGACTTCTATTTCTTGATTAGTTCACAGTGGATGTTCTCGTCAGGACCATCCCTTGATAGACTTCCTGTGAGAGGAAAAATAAATTTCAAGTGGAGTTCACGTACTAAAATAGACCAAGTTTCATCGTGATGTAGCTTTTTCCCTTTTTTTTGAAAAGCTAAGGTCATATCTTTTCATTTTCTCACACACGCACAGTTTTCACACAGTTCCAGTTGAAGGTTTTCAGCTAGTTCAGTAGGCCAGAATGAGTGCTCAGTACAAAAGGAAAAAAGGGAGGGGAAAAAAAAGAAAAGAAAAGTAAACAAACAGTCTCTCCAGTCAGGCCTCAGTCTGACTGTCTCTGCTAAAGACGCCTGCGTTCGCATGGCCCGGATCCAGGCTGCGGAGCAGGATTCAGACCACGTGACATTGTTATCTAGTCACAAGCGTTCTGATAAGGAATGCCGCCATGCACTGCTCACCCTCCTCCTTCACTCTCTCACTCACACTCACACACACACACACACACACACACACAAAATGCCCGGCGCCCATAGATGAGGAGGAGGAGGAGGGGAATTTCATCATAGCGCCACTGAGGGAAAGATGCTATCACCCAGCCCCACCGCTTGGCAATGACATAAAAGCGGAGCTTTGTTGAGCTGCCGAGCCGCGCCTCCGTTATTGATGGCTCTACAGAGCCCTCGGATTTCAATAAGGCAGACCCGGGGCTCTTATCTGCAGATGCGGTCTCGGCCACTGCCGTTGAAGGAGGGAGGCAGACCGCCCCCGGTCTCATCAATCAAAGCGGGCTTCGGCCTCACACGCACAAAATCCTCTCGCTGCTGGAGTGTTTTCGTCACTTCCATGGCAACCCATGTAGCAACAAGGCCGGAACGTTTAAACAGGGAGGGTTCGTGGCCTGCCATTTCAGCCTCGCTGCGCGTGATCACAATAAAAAACAGTCGATTATAATAACGGCCTACGTAGTCTAGCTTTTTTTCCTTCTTAATTCAAAAGACCTTTTATTTCAGGATCGGGGATCATAATCCAGACAAGAAATTAACAGTGACAAAAGTACATCAATTCCCGTCAACACATCAGAAAATCCTCTGCGTAAATTCTAGCTCTCTCTCTTTTGAGCTACAATTCCCTTCCTCCGTCCATTAAAGGCTAATCCGAGCGAATCGTTCGGCCACACGCTCCCCTGTGCGCTCGTTTTCTGCGCTCTTAACGACCCCGTGCGCTAGTGTGAGTACATTATGCGTCCCGGGCTGCTTCAGTGGGAGACCGGTCGCCTCCTTGTAGAGGAGAAAATGCAGCTCAAAGGCAATCAATCGCAAAGCGACACTCTCAGAGGTGCCTTTGTTTGGTGCTAAAAGTAACCTGGCTCTAAATCAAGACTCGCACATCTGCTGGGTTTTCCCGTTAAACAGGCTCGGGGTTTGGTGCATGTATCAACAGTTTAATAAACTATATCAAGACGTTTTTACGTCATCTGTCCACATCCGTTATTGTCCTTGCTGAAAAAACATGCTGTTGATTGATATGAAGATGGAAAAAGGTGTCTGAAAGAAGAAGTTGTTCCATGTATAAAAATTGTGGACAAAAAAAAAAAAAAAAAAAAACCAAGAACAGAGGAATAAAATAGAAATGGCCTCGCACTTTCCTGTCGAAACCAAACACTTAGAATTAGAAAATAGGACAAGACCTGACTGCTGCCATGTCGAGGACAATATCACATGCCAATAATTGTGCAACTAGACTGTGGAACGAGGACATGTATCTACAAATAACGAACAATCACAGCCTATACATGCTGCTTTTTTCATGAATTTGGTGGAGAAAAAAAAAAAAACAACAACCCCAAAGCTGTTTTGGTTTAGATTTTGTTGTTCACGCTGTGTATGTGTGACTCTGACGGGGAGACAGCAAGGACATGAGGAAGGCGTGTGAGCAGCTGCGTCGCTCCGTGTCGGCAGTGAGACAGGCGATTTAAGACAAAAAAAAAACCCCACCTTGGCACGCAATAGACGACAAAGTGTAAAATGTGGCGGGTTTGAGGTGTGGATTTAGGCACATAAGACCTCTCAAATCCTGCGGTAAAAGATGGAGGTGTGGCTTCTGAGAAGGTTAACAAATATATGACGCAAGCACTTTATCCTGGTCAGGGTCACGGTGGATCACAAGCAGATCCCAGGAACACTGTGTGCGAGGTGTGAATACACCCTGGTTTATCTCAACACAGCGCACACACACACACACACACACGCTCGCTCACACCTCGAGGCGATGTAGAATCACCACGCCGCCTACCAGGAGGACAGAGTTCAGATTTCTGCCTTTGCAAATAAAGCGTACAGGCAGATTTCAGTGTGCGGTCATTTAACATGATCAGAAGTGAAACTGCTGCATTGTGGTAAGCTCACAGGAAGTTCAAAGGTCATGGCTTGCTGCGGTGGTGGAATCTGTCCAAAAAAATAAATAAAGTATGACACTGTACTAATTAATACACTTGAAAGTAGGTAAGAGTCAGCTACATTTAAGATGAACAAGATCCCAATCAAATCTCCGCCGATCTTAACTCATGACCAATGACTTTTTTTGTACAATGTCGATTTTTGCCTTACAACAAAAACATTCATTTTTGCCTTGATGTAGCTTTGTGACACAAATATTCTGTTAAATTACTAGAAAGGATTGATCAAGTAGCTTTGAAAAATAAAATCAGAGTAGAAATAAGAGCTACGGTCAAATACGGGTGAACACAAAAGAAGCCGTCAGCGTGGACAAAACGGAAAAAATGGGAATTTGCTTCCAGCATTGAGGAAATTCACAGAAACACTTGCCTTGCTGTGTCGCTACAAGAAATCCAGCTAGCAAGCCAACATGGCAGGCGTGGCAGACTCTCTTCAGAATCAACACGCCGGCACCAAGGACTGTCATTTCTGTTTCACTTTGGTCGAGGAAAAAATCTGGTTAAGAGTTAATACTGTACTGTTATTCAGGCTTCTGTTAATGAACAACTCCAACTTCATCCGTGCACGAGGTCCTGAGTGTGTTAGCCTTTTTCACTTCACACACACACAGCTACTAAACACAGTCATAAACAGATGAGAGAAATCACGTTCATGAAAGCAGTATTATGTCCAAACACGCAGCAGACAGTCTTGGTGAAAAAAAAAAAAGAAAAAAGAAAAAAGAAAGAGGTTACTGCCATGAAGGACAAAGCGGCCTGGATAAACGATTAGCCTAGCCCGGTGACGGGGGAGGGGAGGTGGGGTTCAGACTCTCAAGCGCCCGCGGGATCTTTGTGTCCAACGGAGAGCGAGAAATCACGCCAAGAACAGCAGCACACGTTCAAGATCAAACTCCAGGCGAGCTGCTGGCCAGATGGGGGTCACTTTCACGGCCATGTTCGGGATTCGGGTTTTAACTGCAGACATTTTCAGCTGTTTAAATGTCGGCTTTAAAACGCACGCACAAATCACACAATAGGATTTTAGATGTTTCATTTCACTTCACTTCACGTTCCAGGTCACGTGTGTTTTTATTTGTCCTCGGACGCGATTAGGGTTGGGAACCGAAAGTTGGTTCTGAATTAGAACCAAATCAAAAATGCCAAGTAAAATGAAAAAAATTTAATAATTTTTGCTTCTGTTTACGAGTTCCTAAACACGATAATGCTTTATTACCAATGCAAATGAAGGCGACGGATCTGTACGCAGCTGTCTCAAGACCGGTCTACGTGATACGCTGATCCTGTTTACTTTGTGAATGCTTAATTAAAAACAATAAAGATTTTTTTTTTGTTGTTATCTAAACATTTGTCCCAAATTTAATACCTTTTTGGAATTGAAATGCGGAATCGATAAAATTCCACAGAACACGACGAAATGCACTTTGACCTTGTCCGAGTTACGTGTGGAGGCCTATTGGGTTTGATATGTATGTGTAGATTTGGAGAAGTCCTGCTGTTGTGATTTTGTAGTCCAAAAACAGTGACAAAGTCTTGAATCTTCAATCATGTGATCACACGTGCACAACGATGAGTGGGACGACATGGGGTTTTATTTATATAAGGGACATTTACTGGAGTTTATTTGTAACATTGCAATCAGGATATATAACTATATAACCTTAAGGTGTTCTAATGGTCACTGATCACAAAACTAATTTATTCATCCTCAACCAATGCGCTGGAGAGAGAGAGAGAGAGAGAGAGAGAGAGAGAGAGAGAGAGAGAGAGAGAGAGAGAGAGAGAGAAGGAGGGGAAGATTTTAGTTGCCGAGTCTGCGAGCTCCTACGCTATTAGTCTCGACAGCTCACGCAGCACCACCATTTCACAGCTTGTGAGCTTAGACAACTTCGCGGAAGAGTGCACAGGATGGGGGGTGTGTGTGTGTAGGTGATTTCAGTAATCCAAAACCACCTTCCTCTTCATATTTACATCTACAATATTAGATGTTGTGCACAGAAACAGTGTGCAAAGGTGGTTTGTGAACGAACACACACACACACACACACACACACACACACACACACACACACACACCATTTTCTGGGAATGACTACAGTCAGTGTGTGGGGAGGTTGGGACTTTTTTCCTCCGCACGTGCATCTCACGAAACTTCCAGAACCTCTGGACGTGCATGCATCATTAGAAACGTTCTTGTGTGGCATCCAAGACTCATTTCACAGCACTTAAGCACACTCTGGTCTCTGCACGGCTGCTTTAGTGTTATAAAAGGAGGGGAAAGAGCACGCGCCTGTGTGTGTGAGAAACACTTAGATCAAAATGACAGTGGTTTCATACAAAAAAAAAAAAAAAAAAAAAAAAGTTTTATAAGAGGTGATATATTGGAGGT
>JAODTV010000020.1:2672681-2683264 GCA_025399955.1 Galeichthys feliceps
CCTCCGCAGGGTGGCGGGGCTCTCCCTTAGAGATAGGGTGAGAAGCTCGGCCATCCGGGAGGAGCTCAGAGTAGAGCTACTGCTCCTCCGCGTTGAGAGGAGCCAGTTGAGGTGGCTCGGGCATCTGATCAGAATGCCTCCTGGACGCCTACCTGGTGTGGTGTTTTGGGCATGTCCAACCGGGAGGAGGCCCCGGGGCCGACCCAGGACACGCTGGAGAGACTAAAGAGAAACCACAAAGCGTAAACTCCTGTCTTGAAGATGTCAGAAAACATAGGTAAAGTCACAGCGTTAATGGTAACTGTTCTAAAGCGTTGACACTGGAGACTCCTTCCATACATGTTAAAAAACATCACATCTCCTTACAGAAAATGGTTCATCAACAATCACATACGTTTAAAAAATATGTTTATTTATTTAGTAGTGCGTCCACCGTACAAGAACTGTATCAGAACGAGCGCATTGATACCTGTGATTTGCAGCTGCACTACTGTCAGAGCTGCTGTAATAGAAAATGAATCAGCACCTTCCGACCAATCAGAATTCAGAAGTGGTTTTAGAAAGTGTAGAAACTCATAAACACTCAATGAAATAGTAGTGATGTAGTCAAGACCACCTAAACCAGACCAAGTCATGACCATGACCAAGGTGTATCGAGACCAAGGCAAGACCAAAACCAAGGCTTTGAGGGGTTGAGATCAAGTCGAGACCAAGACCGAGTCAAGACCAGGACCAGACCAGTGTATGTGAAGGGGGTGGGGGAGGGGTGACAACCATTAATAGGAGTAAAATTTTCAAATTAGCAATGAGTCATGTTATTGGTCACATGTGAAGCAGGAAATTTTACATCCAATCACAATAACAATGTTAACAAATAAATCAGACAATGCACAGGAAGTTTAGTGAAATCCCCACAATTGTGGTCTTGACCGGTCTTGAAATAAAATCTAGAGTCCTCTATGTCTGAGACCGAGACAAGACCAAGTAAAAATGCAGTCGATTCCGAGACCTTCAAAAAGTGGTCTTGAGACCGGTCTTGAGTACAACACGATGAAATAGTCTCAATAAAAGTCTCGATAGTCTAATTTAACAGATGTTTAATAGATGTAAGTTGTTAAGGAAACATGATGTTCACTTGACCTAATGGAAATTCTTTTAAGAAAGCCAAAATTCCATCCAATTCCACAAAGTATTTTTTATTTTGGAATGTAACTCCAGAGGCCAATACAAATCAGATACCACATGATACCATGTGACATACATTATAGAGCTAAAATTCTTACAATACAAGTAAACTGGTAGAGCATCTTTATGGTGTGTAAACAGTGATCACGTACACCTGAGCATGTACAGCAGTATCAACGAATGTGGTCATTAAAACGTGAGCAAGGTGCTATGAATTGTACACACACAAAGGTATGCATGATCGTCGAGAAATTATACTGGTGCGACCAACATAACTAAAAACCGGGCGAACTAAATTGTTCCATGTCACCCCTGATTACATAATACTAAGTCGGTTACTTATACCAGTATTAGAATTGACGAGTACCAAAAACAAGTCCTCGGACTCGGTATTGATGCATCCCTGAACAAAACCATAGCTATAATTGCATCTGAAGAAACTTTGTTAAATGAATTTCCTCAAATCTCCTCTCATTATTGGTCCAGTGTGAGATTTTGATCTTGAGTAACACTAACAAACACAAAGTGTTTGGAACGATGATCCAGAGTTCCCAAGCTTGTAATGATCTACTCTGTAACACTTTCTGAATACCCGCAACTGGGCCACTCCCACATCAGCTTAAGGAAGATATTATTTTGGCCCATTTATCCCAGTGTAATCAGTCAGGCTTCTGATTGATGGGGGAAAGTGGTGGAAAAAGAAAATCTCCACTCAACCACCATGTCTTATTGGATTTCAAATGGGGAAGTGAGAGCGAGTCCAAGCATTCACCTTGCTGAAAAATTATCCTTAGAGACACTAAGCTTGTAGCTGTCAAAGGACTCAGAGGAACTTGTGAATCAATTGAAGGATCAGCTTCTTCCAGTGTTTTATTTGTAGCTGTGTCAGATTTGGGTGGCTCATAATTCCAATGTAAGCTTTATAAGGAAAGTTGTTAGAACCCTCAAAGGTTCCTTGGATTGTTCTTGTGGAAGAACCTATGGAAGAACCTATGTAGAACAGACAAGGTTCGAGAAAGAGGGTCCAGATATAACTTCTTTAGAAAGCAATGAACTCTTACTTATCCACAATGCTGAGTAGAATGCTGTGTAAACACGATTCATGACAAGACGTCAAAAATAGTTCCTTTCAACATATTTCCTAATCCAATAAATCAAGAAAATGCAACAAATCAACAGTCCTGTGTTAAGGGAATCCATATTTGCTTAAATTTTTCTTTGATAATTAATCATTTCTTTAATTTCCATTGTGGTGTATTAACGCAACCCATAAATCTCGGTTTTCACGACAAGTATTAGACATTTCTTTTCAAATCCATGTGCATTAGTCTAAACTGTTCACTGATAGCATTGTATGAATGTGTTCTTTTTCTACCACAGTCCGAAGACAGAATATGAAGGTTCGGATTAACGCCACTGGTGACACGATTGTCCTGAAGTTCCTCCGACCCAACCCTGATATCAAGCTTGAGGGCTACATTCTGGGCTATGGCTCTAGCATGTTCTCCAAGCAGTTCATCCAGCTTCCACAGAATGGACAACCCTATGAGACGGAGATTGGTATGTCTTAGATCTAACGATGACATCCATCAAAATAACCAAGTCACGAATTGGTGTTCAAGTGTTTATTCTTCACAAGATGAGGGTCAAAAAATACCACAAACCACAGAATGGGGACAGTGAGGTTTTTGGTTTTTTTCCCAAATATCATGCTGCATAAACACAAAACCACAACACGTTAGTCTAGCAGGACTTTAAAATAACTGCCTTCTGGACTCCCAAAGTTGGAAAATGCTCTGATCAAAACCGCAAACCTTTACTTTAGGAATGGACATAGTTATTCTTGGAGAACAGTAAGATAAATGAGGCTGCAATAGTTCAAGGCAACCCACATTTGTTTTGTAGTTGCTCTTTGAGAAGGTCAGGTGGCTGAATGGTATGCTAAACATTGGTTACCATTTCCCTCTGGGTATTTTCTGTAGCTCAATAGATATTCCACGACTGAACCCGTTCATGACATCTGTTCATTTTGTATAATTATCTGCATCTCCTCAATGCAAGGTTACATATAGGTCAAAGGATCTGTCCCATGAGTTCACTCTTGGCCTGGGATGTGTGATTAATTATTTGTGGTGATTTTCCTTACAGAAAGCAGACCAAAAATTAGGAAACATGTTCTTAGTAGTTCTGAGGAGAAATGGTTTTGCAAATTTTGAAGGCCTTTCCAAGGGGTTGACATGTTAAATCACTCTTTGTGCAGTTCCACAAATCTCTTTAGGACCCTTTTATCAACAGCATACTTAGCTTTTTTCATTGCTTATTTGGTTCTATGTTCAATGTTTCCTCAGCAACCTCCACTCTGCCCAGGTTCCATCATTTGACAAATCCCAAACGTTAATACATACCGAGCTTACAAGACTTTACTGCTTCTGATATACGAGTGTAGACAAGCACAAGGACCTGCAGGCAGTTCAGGCTACCAGGCACTGTTCCAGAACATTACCTAAGCTTGGTTATCTTTCACTGTTGTTTGGTCACTGCCTTGCCAACCCCCCCCCTCAATCAGCAGACACTCGGTTCAGCAAGGGCGTGACAGAACTTGTGGTGGACAAAGTCCTTTAAAAGTGATTTTAAAGTTCCCAAGTAGAAAAGACCATGGGTAACTGAGAAGGAATGGCAAATCACCTGGAAGAGTTCCTTAAGAATTATTTGGATGGTTAAAGGTTTTAATTTTCTGAAGGGGTTCTATAGAAAAGGTTCTCAGTAAAGAGGTTCCACATTGAAATTTCAAGGGGGGGGGGGGGGGGGGGGGGTCATGGGTACTTGAAAGGAACTGGCTAAAAACCTGGAACGTTATTTTTACGGATTGTTTGCATGGCTAATAGTTTTAGGTTTCTAAATGGGTTTTACTTGGAACCTTTTCTAATAGGAAAAACCCATGGTTGTAGGGTTCCAAATTAAAATGTCAAAGACTGAAATGCTCATAGGTACTTAAGCGAGACTGGCTAAACCATGGAATAGAACTCTTTTCTTTTCAGGAAAAGAGTTCCTCTAGGATTCTTTGGATGGTTAATGGTTTTAGGTTTCTACAGGGGTTCTACTTGGAACCATTTTCAAAAGGAAAACCCTCTCTTCCTTCTAACACCCTAAAGGATTATATTTTTTATGTAATATTATAATATTTGATATATTTATGTTAGGCTTCTAAAGGGGTTCCACTTGAAATGGTTTCCAAAAGGAACACACACTGTTCATTTAACCTTCCAGGACTGAACAAAACAAAGATGTTGGATAGAAGTTTGTGCAGAACGGTCGGTACCCTGTGAGCTTTTGACCCTCGCACTGTGCTCAATTACTGATCTAAAAACACACAGTGGGATAGTTATCTAATACAGACAGCAGAATAAAATGCCTAAATAGATCCATAAGGCTGAAGTCAGGATCAGATGCATGTGTAGCACAGATGACCGAAACAGCTTTGGCTTTGACATAGAATTTTCTATAGACCACAACTGCAAAATGGTACATTTTAAATCACACAAACTGGTATTACAGTCAGACCATGATGTAGTTTTGATCCAAAAACTACCGCGTTGGGAATTGTTCTGAATTTTGAGCTTTCATGGGGATCGGCCATTTTGCTAGATTTAGAAGTATTTAAACTTAACTGACGACCAGTATAAGCCAGAAATGTAACAGCTTCCCTCACTTTGCAGTTTCTTGGCCATAAATCAGCCTGAGACATAAATCACCCTGGTTCTTGCCAAACAGCAGCTCTTGTACGTGAGCTGCCAAAAATTCTGTTGTTCCACAGTTTAATGTATATCTGTAGTCCCTGAACACACTTTACCACAGGCTAGGTTTCTTTCCCTGAGAGCCACGCTTATGGAAATGCATGGAAACACTTAGCAGCTCGAATGACTTGAGGAGCTGTTTCACTTCAAGTACATATCAAATGTCAAATCTCTTAAGCCTTCTGACCAAATTAAAGAAGCACAGTTCCTAACGAGATAAGCCACTTACTCATGTGGAGAGGCTCTCTGGTGAATGAACGGTTTGTTGTTCCTGAGGGATAAGACATTGCTGTCGCATGCACTGGTGACATTTCCGTTTTAAGAGTTTACAATAATAATTTCAGTTGGTGTACACCAAATGGAACTTAATAAAGAAGGACATAATGCATACAGGCAATTAACACAGGTTGGACAAATTAGCAACACCACCACACCAAACTGGGTGGGAGGGAGGCATCATACTAACCAATCATGCTAACCATTCCATTCCTCAACGACCAATATGGACATTATTTGGTGCTCCAAGGTAACAACGGATAGCTTGGCAAAATGGATGTTCCACGATTACCTAAATTGTTTATATTCCTTGTCTCTCATTCTTAGATGCTGAACCAAAGTACCTAGTGGCCATCCAGCCAATCAAACCCAATGATGTGAAGAAACAATGCACAGGTAAAGTACCACAGTAGTGACCTGGATGTTCATTTTCAGAGTGACGAAAATCTAAATGTTGAATTTTGATCTTTACCTATAGGTAAAGTCAACCTGGACAAACCTCTTAACCTGGTGATTGGGACCGTCTCCCCAACCTCAGTGCTGCTTTCCTGGGGGCCATATACAAAGGCAACTTATGAGGGCAACATCATGAAGGGCTGCCTGGAAGATGGGTGTGTTACATGTGCATATGATCCTACACACACACTGCTAATATGGGCTCACGATTGCAGATTTGGAGGAATTTGCATAAGCAGAAGTTGTCATCAGTTAAAGACAGAGTTGTCAGTCACTGAGCTGCCCTCAAGCATCCCACCTAGTTAACGTCCTGGGAATGAGAATGTGGTGTATCGTTAAAACTCATTTAAATAAAACTGTCCCTTATATTGGTTTTAAACGTGCACCATAATGACGTTCTCAGGTGAAAGTTACATAATCAAGACATAAGCTATATTCTATATCAAGACATTTAGGGTACAGACCTGGTGGCAAGCAAAGGTGTCGTCTAGTAACTGCACACATTCTCAAACTGGTTGTCCTTTTGGAGGAACCCTTAAAGTTTCTATGTCAATACCTACAGAGTGTTTCCTTATCAAAAAGACGCCAATTATCCAATTAATTAACTGAATTAATTTCAATTTACATAAAAAATCCATTAACAACACCATGTTTTCCTGCCTGACAGGTTCTATGTATTAAGAAGAAAATAATGACCAATAAGTTAGAAAAAAGTGTTCCTCAATGGTTCATTTGATAATGAAGGTTTCTTAATGAAGGGTTCTACTTGGAACCCTTTCAGATGGGAAAACATGTTGTTGAAGGGTTTCTACATGGAATCCTTCAGGGATCCACCAGATGGACAACTGACGAAGCCTTGTTTCAATTAAATTTCTTGTTAATTGTTCAAATTCCTACACATTGTGCGTTTTTGTGACCACAACTAGCGATAATAGTGATAAAGCATTGAAATGCTTTATTCTTCCCACCACCAGTACTGAAGTGTTTGAATAGTTTTCAGCATTGAAATTGCAAAGGAGATCCAATCGGGGCAGTTTGCTGAGAAAGAAAAGGCATATAAATTTGTTATACATTCTTTTTGCATGACAGAACATTGTGATTTATGATGCATGACTTCTCAATTGAGAGGAGCTCGATTTAGTGGAAAATGATCATACGACATATGGATTCCTGCCACTGCAGGTGTGTCTTCAGCACATCTCGCCTTCTCTGTTTCTCACATACACTGCTATAGTATTTTTCTTTGGCACAATGGAAAGGGAGAACTGTTGGACCTAATATCGGAAAACATGATCTGCACCGATGTGGCAAAGGAGTGAATTTTTTGCATGAGCCTTGCTCTTATTAAAACCTAATGTCATGCATGTCCTGGCTGCCATTTTACGTATTACCAAACACGGGCATGGTGAAAATAGTGCCTCGGGAAGCAGAGGAAACCCAATCTGTCAGACTCAGCACTTCTACCCAGGCTATAACTGCACTCGAGTAAGAAGGTTAGCTAGACCTGAATTTAAATCCGAATGGAAAACAATCAGATGTAGTGTTATTTTATACCTTTTCATGTCTTTATTCCTGTGACCATCAATGTTTGCATGACACATCCTGAAGAATACAGAGTGGAGATCTTATCCTAAACCAGTACTTGATAAATTTAGCTCCTCAAGTTTATGTAATTGGTGTATAATCCCAGCAGCGAGACATAGACATAGCCTCAAACACAATGAAGCCGTGACCCTGTTTGTCCTGTCTGTTCCTCCTGTGTAAAAATCTACTTGTAGGTACTACACAGTCCGCTACAGAGAAAGGAACAGGAAGTGGATCTATCAGACGTGCCCCACCAGTGACACAGTCATAGACAACCTGAAACCCAACACTCAGTACGAATTTGGAGTCCGACCCAACAAAGATGACCGCAGCGGCATGTGGAGCAAACCCGTCATCCACAGCACCAACATGGGGGGTATGCATGCTAACTAATCTATCCTGCAACAAGCTGTCCACAAGCTTATCCCAATCCTGACCACAAATGTTATCTTAGCTAACCACAACTGTCGAAATGCCTTGTAATTTACCTCCAGCCTTCAGCATGTCTGATTTATATTGAGTTTAAGGAAAAAGTTGGGGTTTATTTTTTTTTTTGTTACGGCGTGACATAATCCCATCTAAGCAACCCACAAGAACTGTTTTGACTCCACAAACCACAGGCAATCCTTTAAATGTCGGAAGAAAACCCGCAAAGAATACTGAATGACCTCGCGGCACGTGCTGCAAATCCGAACCTTCCGAGGCACTCAGCACTAATCTCCTTTTGCTCTTGTCTTCTAGATAAAATCATGCACAATCCCTACAAGCCGAGTCAGACCAAGCCTGAGGTAGGTTCTCATTCACCTTCAGAGAGAGGGTTGTATCTGTTCAAATGGAGCAAGAGATTGGGACAAATACAGGAACATGCAAAGAGAACCTTAGGGCAAGGCTTGGCGAGATGACAAAAATATTATAGATGTATCAGAAAACGTTGTTTCCTAGAGCTTGACCTTTTTACCTCTAAGCTCCACCTCAAAGCACTGACACGAGAGACTCCTTACAGAAATCTTCACTTTGTCAACAGTTACATAGTTTTTTTTTAATGCAATGCGTTAATATGAACATGTCACAGCTGCTGTTATAGAAAATGAATCAACACCTTCTGACCAATCAGAATCCAGAATTCAACAGCACTGTGGTCTATTAATACATTAAGACACTAGTTTAAAGTGCAAAAGAATACACATCAACCACAATTGGGTTTTCTTTTATTTTTATAGAAGCCAGTGATGCCGGGACCACGCACAGTGTTTCCACCACGGCCGGGTAAGTCCCTTGATTTTTATTCTCTTAAACATAGAAGAATGAGTGTTTATCTGTCCATCATTTTAGGGTGAAAAGCATTAATAATGCATTAATTTTAAAATGTATCTATCTATTCATGCACCAACCCATCCATCCATCCATCCATCCATCCATCTATCTATCTATCTATCTCTCTATCTATCTCTAATTAATTCTGCTCTATTAGCTCTGCACAACAGGACCCAGCCAAGACTCCCACATCTTCACACAAATCCTGCTTTTCCTGGAGCTCCAAAGACATCTTTTGGTAATTTTCCTTTCTTTCTTTTACTGTTCACCCTTCTTTCCTCTTTCACTCACTTCTGAGTCTTCTGAGTTTTGTTGCAATTATGCATTACCAACTTTGACACTACTCCTTTGACAACTCAAGCACTTTCATTTGTGATTCTAATCTCCCATTTATGAAACACTGCATTATTTCCCACAGCGCCTCCTCTGGTCAAGCAGGAAACTGCACTTGCCCTTGGGTACAATGAGCCCAAACAGCCTCAGCTAACACTGGGTAAAATAGCGAACCTTTTACTTATGCAGTCACTCAGCTTTGTGCTCACTCTTGCTGCTGGGATGGGGGAGGGGACGCAAGCGTGGGGTGGGTGGAGACTGAGATTGCCCCCCTCCCCCCTCTGATTGGCTGCATGTTGGCATGATATGTACAAATGAAGAGCTAGAAAGTCCTGATTCCATGGAGAGGAGGATTCCTGTTTGGCGTAAGTTTTTTTTCTCCAGATTGCCATGCAGAGGAAAGCGTACTGGTTTTGCATGATGTCTGCTCTTGAATGTAAAGTGGTTTGAGCACTTCTTCATCCTATCATCATCATCATCATCATCATCATCATCATCATCCAGCCAGGATATTCTGTGTCAAAACACATCCATCTATCCATCCATCCATCCATCCATCCATCCACCCAACTGTATTCACAAAATACTACTGAATTTTTATGGAGGTTCAGAGAAATTCATATTATATCCTAATTCTTCACTGATTCATCTTCCATATTCCACAGAAACCTAATTCATTATGCTGCATTTCAGCTGATGGCCATGGTTCAGTCTGCATGAGACCCATGCATGCCAAAATAACCCCAGAGATTTCTTCCAGTCTCAGCAGGGAAAGGCAGTGATTTGGAGTCCTGCCATGTCTCCCTCTGTCTCCAAGACTCAGGATAAAACAACAGACAATCTTTCTTTCTTTCTTACTCAGACCAGCTAGCTGATGAGACCACGAGCTTATAAAAGAACTTGACTAATACAGGGTGCAAATGCTCCAGGATGAAAGAAAGAGGCGATATAGTTTGCCTCTTGACAGACATTTGAACACCAGTGGAATTGATGGCGTTGATTTGAACGCTGGCCACTGAAATATAAACTATAGTGACAGGGTGGGATCGCAAAAAAAAAAAAAAAAAAAAAAAAAAGAATCCATAAGGACAGCTCGAGGTCGTGGTCTCAATAGTCAAAGCTGCTTTGCTCCTTTTCTCTCAAAACAGACTCAGGCAGCATTGCTAGAAATGCCTCTTCACAAGCTGGAGCGATTTCTCTCGGCTTGCCACCTCTCCTGTCCACTCGAGCCCCTCGCCAGACAACCACTGTCACCCCTCAGACCCCCCGTGAAGGCAACGGGCGACTTGGCCTCTCCCAGACCAAGGCACCAAGTGCCACTCGCAAGACTTATAGTTCATCTGGTAATTCTGGTAATTAACTTTTAAGTTGGTTTGTTTCTCATGCTAATGGTTTATTTGCAGGATTATATCTCATTCACTATACAAGGTCTACAGTCTTTTTGTGAGGTGGCTTTTGTTTTCGTTTTTTTCTGAATTGGACCAAACTATGTACAGTGGATATAAAAAGTGGACACACCCCGTTAAAATGATAGATTTTTCTGATGTAAAAAAATGAGACCACAATAAATCATTTCAAAACTTTTCCCACCTTTAATGTGACCTATAACCTGTACAATTCAATTGAAAAACAAACAAATCT
>JAODTV010000020.1:4315608-4327133 GCA_025399955.1 Galeichthys feliceps
AATGCAGTAGAATAGCTATTTGGAATTAATAGTTATCTGCCAGTTGTGCCTTTTTACTGAGGATTCATGATGTATATCTCCTTTTATGTATTGTTTTCCGTGTCTTCAACTCTGGAAAGTGTTTTTTTCAAAATTTGAAACTTTTTCACTGGACCAAAAAGTCATGTTTTATGTTAAAATAAACATTTTGGGTAAAATTGTCCCTAACCCTATGTAATTTGATGTGGTGGGTTTTTTTTTTCCATTTGTGTTTATTGTGAAATTGGTCTTAAATTTTATTTCAAGTGGCATTAAAAAAGTCTTGAATTTAACTTGCCTTAAGCTGCAGGAACCCTGGCTGAGTAAACCCATTTGGAAAAACGACTTCTGGTACAGAATGTGTTCTTTTTTTTTTTTCTATTTGGATGGACTTCCTGTCAGCTATTTGAGAGACACTCTCCAGGGTGGGAATAAAGGATGTGGTTTAAAGAGTTAAAAACACTCATTGAAATCGTGAATAAACGGACTGAGCTCACTTAAATGCACTTTTAACCACCTCCTTCTCTCTCTTTTTATTCCCTTGAAATAATGTTCAGCGTTTCAATTCCCAGTGCATGTTCACACATGAAATAACACCTAATTGCACTGGATAGTGTGAAAAATAGTCTCCTCAGGCCAAATTGATGGTGGCTGCGTTGCAGAAACATGTACTGGGTTAATAATGGTATGCCAAAATATTATATACACACACACGAGAGTATCATTGTTTGTTTACTGGATCACAAGGGTAAACCTAGTACTCGATTTGAGACGCAGCCCAGAGCACTATCAAGCCTTGTTACATACAATAAGATATGATTTACTTGTGCTCAGGTTTCCCTTTCATTTAGCCGTCATTTATAACAGCTTATTATTCCACAGCAAGGTGTTGATTGTTTTCCATAACAACAAAATCTGGTGATAACAGGTTTATATGAACAGGCTTTTCTCAAAAAATGTGATCATTTCTGTAATAACTTTGCATAGGGACTTGTATGGTGTTTGTGCCACAGAAATGAAAATGTACGAATTGTTGTAGTAGTGAAGTTATCTAAGGAAATATTTTCACGTTATCCGTCAATAAGAAAAGTCTTCAGGACGGAAGAGTTTACGCCTTGCGGTTTCTCCGTAACACAAGCTGTTTTTTTTTTTTTTTAACCTTATAAACTTGGACAGAAAAAGTAGACTGGTGATGGAACAATTGTTTATAACAGCTATAAGACAAGCGATAACAGGAACTAACTTGTTTCGTGGACATTTCACAACATTAAACCTAACTATAAACGGATAAACAGTATGATGTCGTTCATTACAACATAAATCATACTTGTTAGCAATTTGTGGTGGTATAAGGGATTTTCCAATAATGGACAGATTCAGAGACGTGTTTATTGTGCAGAATTTACGACTTTAGTTTTGTACCAGAGTGAATGTAGGAAGAGACAAGAAGTTATTCAGTATTTTAAAGACTTGTTTATGGCTTCTGACACTGTATATGCAAATGAGCAAAAAAAAAAAATCGGATACACCTTTTTGTTCAACAGGGAACGGGTTCTTGAACCGGTTCTGCTCAGGATTCTTTGAACCTTAGTGCCAGCTGGCAAACCAGCCTGTGTTTTCACCAGTTTTAAGCAGAACCTCTGCAACCACGGATGCATCATGAACACATGAACATGAACTTGCGTTACACAACAGTAGGAGCAAGATGGCGGAGCGCATCGATTATCTGTGAGCTTTTGTTCCATTTTTTTTTTCCTGCATTGCGTTCTCACTTGCTGCGCTCTACTTCCTCTCCAAATGAATGACACGCCCACTGATGTCATCATGGTTCACACTGGAAAAACCAGCTATGTTTTGGTTCCAGCTGGGAACCAACTTTTCAGGTTCCGAACCAATTTGGTCACAATGCTCTGAACGGTTCAAAATTTGGTGCATGGAACACAACAGAACCCGATCCCTGTTGGTGGAAAAGTGGTATGAGGAAAATGTTTGGTGGCATGGCCAGAAGTTTGAAACCAGATACATCTATATTTAAAGGTCAAGAAGCTGAGGATACTCCAAGTGCATATTTGTTTCAGTAGCTTCTTCCAAAAAGTCTGCCTTTATAACGTGGGTTTGTTGTTTTTGTAGCTCGCCCGCCCCAAAAATTGTATTTCAGCGCCTCAACTCGAAGCGCTTTCTCAGATCCACCTCGCCAAAGGAGGAAGACACGGCTGAAGGCTTCACGCCGGCACATGAGGAGAACGTGCGATTCGTCTACGAAGGTGAGGTGATTGAATTTGCTGGCTGTAAAACTTGTCTGAACAAAGTCTCTGTAGTCTGGACCGAGGCCAAAGCCGGAACTGACCATGATCCAGGGATGATGGATGTTCGTGGCACAGCTTGAATGTTCAGGGTTTTTTTTTATACACATCAGGAGTTAAGGTCATGCATGTGACGTAGAAGTCAGGCCAGGGTCTGTTTACTGGAAACTTTCTGATTAACGTACTGCTGACTGGAGCTCTGAGCTCACTTTGTACAAGTGTCCATCGTTCATGATGTGCTTTAGCGAGGGTTTTAAACTGCCATGGTGCACTTCCTGAAACCAGCCCAAGTCTCTTATCTGTGCAGCTCCACCAAACGGCTGACGCAACTCCCGCCAAAACCAGTCAGAACACTGCCCACATCCCTGCTCGGTTTTCAGTTTAAGAGAAACACTTTTGCTTTAAAGGGTGTGTATGTGTGTATATATAAATAAATAAACCATTTTAAATCCATAACCTGAACCACAGTCGAGCATCCTAAATGTTTGTTAAAGAATAACGGAAGGTAATAGTCTTTAGCACTGTACAAAGTTCACGTCTAAATCCTCAAACGCTCGCCTCAATTCAGAATTAATCTCAGTTCCAACAGACATACACACACTTGTATAAAAG
This sequence comes from Galeichthys feliceps, assembly GCA_025399955.1. NCBI lineage: Eukaryota > Metazoa > Chordata > Actinopteri > Siluriformes > Ariidae > Galeichthys > Galeichthys feliceps. Next base: position 4,318,542 of record JAODTV010000020.1, read on the forward strand.
TGACGCGTGTACTAAAAAGGAATTCTTATACAAATCAAAATTTGCTTCGAAAATGCAGGTCCAGCTTCAAACTGCAGCCCATGATATCCAGCAATGGGCATGACGAGTTCTCGATTCTGATTGGTCAGAGGGTTTTGCTGATAGCTGAATTTATCAGCTCCGACAGTCATGCAGCTGCAACTCGTAATATGATAGTAACTATTCATTCACAGCGACTTGGGCAGACGCTCTACTTAAATGGATTAAAAAAAACCCCTCATGTAATCATTATGATGCTGTGCTTGTTTAGCATTTATGGAAGGAGTCTCCGGTGTCAGAGGTACAGCTATACGTTCCCCGACATGGAAAAATCTTCAGGATGGAGGAATTTCCAGTTTCTCGTCTTGTTAAGTGAAAGAGAGGAGAAAAAGTAGATCAAATGTTTATAGCTCCTAACATTATTTGTAGTTTCCACAACTTCTAAACAGGTAAAAGGTGTTTTTTTTTTTTTAAATAATAAAACAGCATAAAACATGCACCGTTTTAGGATTATAATCTACTTCAGGGTAAATAACTGCTTTGCATCGATCTGCACTACACCCTGATGTTGATCATTTTCCGATAACCGCATGCCCTCGCGTGATTTGAGGGAATACATTTGGGAATCCTGTACTGTGCCCTGGTAAGCCAGTGTGTTCATGAGAGCTCACCTGCTGTGCACGGAGTAACCTCTGGATAATCAGTGCTGTAATACACGCCAAGTGTGAATTCACAAAAGGGAAAATCATTGTGTGTGTGTACAGCGTGGCAGGAGGTGGAGCAGAAACTTGAAGCTCAGCCAGAGAACGGGAAAGGTCCGGTGCAGTACGCCGAGAGGAATCCCAACCCTAGCATGAAGAGTAAGTCACACTATATATCTCTGACACACACACATTAGAAAGACCAGATACCAAAGTTGTTCATAAAGACTTCTAACACTGTACACAACATGCTACTATCAGCATTTATACATCCACAATAAAACATTGCAGATTAGGGGGGGGGAAAATAAAAAAATTCGACTGGGAGCGCGGAAGTCATCGGACACAAAAAAGGGGTGTGACTTACCCCTCTGAAGTTGATGATTTTCCAACATGTTTTATTCCTCTTATACCAAGACAATTTGTCATGGATTACAACTGTTTGTTTATTGAAAAACACTCATCAGTCCTAATATTAGAAAGTAGTGGATAAGGAACATAATCATCTGCCATTTTATATAATATTGAGAGAGCCATGTTATCCCGCTTACACCATGAGACCTGACTGTGGATTGCAAAAGTTTGCACCCCCCCCATTTGATTCCTCAGTTGTACAGCCGAAATATTCCAGAAATCGGGTCCAGTGAGCAGTTATCTTTTAAGCTCATATCCTAGTGAATTTTTCAAAATGCTTTATTAAAATGCTGAATAACTCGAATCCAGGCTGATGCTGCAGCCGGGAGTCATGGGAGCTGATTGGCTGAGCTCTCATTAGGTCATACGCTTGCTTACCTGTCACTAAAAGCGATTGCTGGCCAATCATGGGCGTCTGTGAGGTCATGTGTACAAGGGGGCAGATAGCGCTTTCCTCCGAGTGTGTTAGACTGTCCCTGAACACGCATGTGCCACGGCTAGTATCATGTGTCAAGGAGGAGGCACGCGCCCCTCCCTGGTTGGGGGTGATCACGAGATAGGGAGGCGTACCTGACTGGTGGGAATTGGATACAACTAAATTAGGGGAGAAAAGTCGAATAACTGAAGTCAATGTGCCATTAAATGCTCCTTTATCCCAATACATCACTCCAACTTCATAAATTAATACATTTTTGAAAAAGCTCATCTGTCCTTTTGCTGGAAAGTTCAGACTCTACAAAAAAAATAAATCCAAATCGAATCCCGGACGTACAACGTTAACGTGGTCAGTAAGAAAATCCTAGCAAGCTCTTACCACAAACTCCGAGGAAGGAGACCGCTCCATACCAACAGTGCGTCAAAGTTCACCTTGAGATCATCAGAAAGCAAAGCAAATGTGCATCTTTTCATATGGTTTTTGGGTGGTACCCATAATCACTGTCGCAAGGGGTCATATATGCTCAAAACAAATCAAACGCTCGGGCTAAACCATAAGTTTTGGCACCTCTAATGAAAAACGGAACCAGCATTTTATAACCGTTTCAGTACCCGATTGTACTTTCCTAATATGTACACCATATCTCTGCAACATCTAGTGTATAATTACCATGTTCATGTCCTCTCAAACCAGCTTAAGAAATCTTCACAGCAGTTTCAAAAGCCAACAGATTATAAATTAACTGAATCCGGATTGCACTTTACACCCTTTCTGCCTTGTGCGTACCTAAATTAAAATTAAACCAGCGTCTCTTGGATCGTGACCCGATTTGATGTCCCTCTCTCTCTCTGCAGACTTTGTGCCGATAGATCTGGAGGAGTGGTGGGCGCAGCGCTTCCTGGCCACCATCGCTAACCCGTCATGACAGGTGTAGAACTGGGGAGCAGCAGGGGATCGTGGGAGCTGGACTGGGTTCTGGAGGATGAGAGGGTCCAGGCTGCTGCTCTCCGTGAGCCCAGGGGATATGTTCAGAGTCCAAGACGCCAGATTGCACTACAAACACAATTAGACAGATGTGAAATTTTCATTCTGCTGCTCTAACTTTGTGAGACTACAGTAAGGTGAACTGTAAAATCTTTTTTTCTGGCTGGTCTTTGCATAAAAAAATACCAGTAAATTGTATTTCAAGACTTGGTGTTGATCTTTCTTTCAGATCAAAGCGCTTAAAAAGTGGACCCTTGAGAATATTAAAGGAGCGGTGTGTAGTTTTTTTTAGAATGCCTGCAGAAACACACTGGCTGTGTGTCAGTGGTAGGCGGGGCTAATTTCAGACCTGGTAAAATGGAAGCAACCTGAAATGACTAAACAAGCGAAGTCATATTGGGTACCGTTTAAAGGTGTTGTGTTGGGGGAGAGGAGGATGAAACACATTCAGACAGACAGGTAAAACATGCTTCTCTTTTAATTTCAAAACAAAAAGAATGAACATAAGATATGGATAAAAATCCTAAGAATGTTAATGATCCAGCTCCTGGGGAGCCCTCTGGAGTAGTCCCTCACTCGATTGCCTGACCTAGTCTTTTCCTCCCTCTTCCTGCTGCGCGAGCTCTCCTGCGTGAAGGTGCTGGATGGCCTGGCTTTGCCGTTGTGAAAGTGATGCACTGGGAGTCCAGGAAGTCCAGCAGCTTGGCAGTGCCCAGCTTGATACCCGCTGCTCGGAGCCCTGCCTTTAGCTCATGTAGAGAGAGCGGCTGGTACTGAAGCACACTGCCATACAACACCGGGTCAGACAGGATGAACGAATGCACAGCCTGGAGTTTATGCTTCTCACGTACAGCTGCCTGAGACAGTGTGACGCCCTCGCTGTCGGAGCCGTCATCATCAGAGTCCCACATCTCTGGGTTGGATCTGGAGGGATTGATAATCACACAGTTACAGGAAAATCAGACGTCCATAAATCTTAAAATATTTAAGCAATTTCCCCCACCCCCCTGCAAAAAACCCACACACACTTCCTCAACTTTTAAAATATGAAAGCTAAAGTACGTCTCCTAAACAGGACATTCTATGCAAGTAGTTCATTTCGAGCAGGCACTGAGTGAATTCACTCTCTTTCTGTGGTTAAGGGCCCGGTCCCACAACACTGAAAACTATAAATAAATGGGTCCCCTGCAGTTTGTGGTTGGTGCTCACACCAGACCGATAATGATCCCTATAGCCCAGGCCTGGACCGGATCAGATAGAACATCTCACGATGTCAGAGCGTGTGCTATTTTTCCCCAGACACCTTTGAACATCCTTGTTGCATCATGAAGTCACGGAAAACAAACTATACAAAGCACACACCTTTTATTCACAGAAAATATCAATCATAAATTAAACATATAAATGCAGATAAGATTTTAATTATGAACTTCAGCAGTCCAAACATTTAATTGTTTGAGACTTCTTAATTTTTTTTATCCGTGATGCATCATCCGTATGAAATCAGTAACCAATCTGTAATATACTGAAACGTCCGTGATGCATCCGTATTAAAATCCGTAACCACTCCGTATTTTGTATCCTTTTTTATTACATTTCCGTAATCCGTGACCTATCCGTATTATATCAACCACCGGAGTGTGTGCAGGAGTTGTTTTGAAGTCCGAGCTGTACAGTATGACCCGGAATAATGTGCTACTACTTGGGAATAGTCATGGAAGCTTTTTTTCTAAGTTGCATGCATTTATTTCCCCGAGTGTCAGGACCAAGCAATATTATAGTTGTGGTGTGACTGCTCCAGACTGGAACTAAATTCAGGTGTAGGTACAGTCGTAGTTATTGGTGTTGTGGGACCGGGCCCTAAATGTCCCTCTATTGGCCAGTGGTCACTGCTTAGGGGCCCTGTATGTCATCTCTTGAGTAGAAGTAGTGTGTGGATATAAATATAGTTAGTAAGAAGCCAGGAGGGAGTTAAATAATTAAACAACATGATGCACAAATATGTTGTGGATTTTCACACAAGTCCATGTAATAAAAAATAGGACCAAGGGTCCTGTAGTCCAACGGCAACTGTAATGTTCTTTTGGCTATTCATGCTATTTGGAGATAGTGATCTTGAGTAGTAATAATAATGATCTCAAATCATTTTCATGATACCAGCCATCAAAATATTAAGTAACTGGGAAAATTTAATATTTCAAAAATACATAAAAATTCAAAAATCTAAATTTTCAATTTCCGGCCTTCGCCGTTGGACTAAAAATTCCTCCGATATTGAAATGCATTCATTAGACATCCTACAAGATACAGATTAACGTGAGAATGCAGCAGCTACTGTTGGTATTTGTGCAAGTGTTTCACCTTTCTGACTCGGCTGTGGAGGAAGTGTTAGAATCCTGAGATGCAGGTAACACATCCAGCTCCTCCTCCTCCTCCTCTCCAAGCTGCAGTTTCCTGGGGGAGACAGGAGGGGGTGCTGTGGGCTGTTTGAAGGTAGCTGGAGCAACTGAGGGATGGGTTTGAGGAGAAGTCTCCTCCTCAGAGCTGGAGCTCATCAGCTGGTGGGTGTAATGGTGGATCTCCTTCAGCTTCAGGACCATCTGCTTCTTAGGAAGCGGACGCACGCCATACCTGGTGTAGTGTAAACATGGAAACAATCACCATTTCAGTTTGTTGCATTTCACATACAGTCTTGTGTACTTTGATCCAACACCAGTCCACTGAGAGACAGAACTTCAGTCACAGCTACTCGTCCAAAACGGTCATCGTCTAACGCCATAGATGGAGATATCCATTCCCTTCTGATAGGTGTGTAATCGTAATGTGTTTAAATGATAACTTGAAAGATTTGGTGGAAAATGAGCTCTGGCTGTGAGACAATTTTTATTTTATATCTGCTCCTCTGTCTTTTTACTGAACAGAAACACAGATAATCAGACTTCCTCACCAAAATCATGGCATGTGTCATGGCTGCATGGTGTCATGTCGCACCATAAAGCCACTAACATTTAGAAACTATAATGATTAAACCCTTTTAAAGGATTCAGGAAGGAGAAGGAGCACTAGGGGTTATGGGCATCCCCCCCAAAAAAAATGTGCATATTCACTCTTACAATGGATTTCTTGATTAAGAGTCAAAGCGCACTATACTTCTCTGAACTAAACAGAAAAGCCTTCGGAAAAGCCGCTCTCTGAAAATGACTCAAGCACCCGCTCACCTCTACTGTGATTGGCTGGCAGAGGTGTGTGAATAAGTGGGAGCAGAAAACAAACAAAAAAAAATAAATTCTATGCAGCGCTAATAAATTAAATGAGCCTTCACCTGTTCAGTTTGTTCTTCAGCTCAGGTGTGTCCATGTCTGAGTAGCTCGGCAGGGGTGTAATGGGCACCAGTGGAGCTTGATTCTTCTTCTTGCACGCCACTGAATAAATAAATACCATTATACTCCACACAAATCTTAGTGGGTGCCAAAACTAATGCATCACCACAAGTTACACCAAGACTTTGTTACCTGGCGTTCTGAATTGAGACACTTGGTTGGCGAGAGCCACTGCACCCACTCTCTGAGAAAGAGGAAGAGCGTCCACATCCTCATCGTCTTCCCTCCAGCTGTCCCACATCGCTGCGTCAGGCAAGCTGTGGTCGCGTGCAGCTCCAGGATCTGGGAGGTTGCGCTGAGGCCCAGGAGGAGAAAAGGTATGCGGGGAAGCTGGCTCACCCTGTCCACTTTGTTCTGGAGAACTTGTTTGGTCCCCGCTGCTCTCCAGCCTCAGACTGAGGCACGGCCCTTGCTCGGCAACCGCTCCACCCAGACCCCAGGAGTCATCGAACGCAATGGGTGGCTCATCGAAGACAAAAGAAACGCCTTCCTCCATCACTTCATCTTCATTCGTTTTGCTCGTCCTGGTTTCCACTGGTTCCTTTTCGTCAGTGCTCATCTCCTGATCTCCAAGGTTCTCACAGTGCTGGGACCTGACAGGACTTGTGCTCGATTTCTTCTCTGACTGAGATATTCGTCGTGGGGATGATGAGTTCTCAGATGGGCCAACACAGAGGGATCCAAGTTTGTCCTCTTGACCTGCTCTTCTTTGAGATCTCAGCTCGCTGTCTCTCGGTAAAGGAGATCCAAGAGCGTCAAGATGGTGCAGACGAGGGTCTGAGTGCAGAGGAGTGCTGCTGCAGGGCTCGGAGGCAGAATTTTGATTCACAGAGTCACAGTGCGAGTGTGAAGTCTTGGACAATCTGGAATGGGATGTGAGCTTCTGGAAAGCTGGAGATGGTTGTGAATGTTCTCTATGAGGTTCTTTCAGGGAGTTTGAGCACGATGGAGTTTTCGGGTTGTCAGAAAAGGAAGTGGAGTATGAACTGCGAGATCTGGGGAAGAGTCGAGTGCGGCACATGCTGCTGGAGGTCTGTGTTGAGCTGGTACGGGTCGAAGGTTCCGGAGTCGCCGGGATTAACCACGAAACCTCCGCAGAGCCGTCTAACATGCTCTCACTGCCTACTTGGTCTGATCTGGAAGGTTCTGAAGGCACAGAACTGGAGGTCTCGTTTGATCTTTTGGGAGAGAGTCCAACCCGTGTGGTTTCTTTAGCTTTAATAGGAGTGTAGCGCAGACTGAGTCGTGACGGAGATGAGGTTGGTGGTCTGGGAGCATCACCACGTGAAGGACGTTTATCAGGAGGGTCGTGATCCTGGTCATCGCTGGAGTCAGAGAGGACGATGAGCTCAGGCTGGCTGCGATTGGGTGTAGAAGGGGAGAGTTCGGGTTTTATACTACTGGGGAGTGAAGGAGTGACTTCAAGCTGGGTTTTACTCCGAGCTGACATGGAGGGGTGTTTAGACCAGAGTTCTGGGCGTTCTGCTGTGAGCTGCGAGATGCCAGGAGCGTTCGGACTCTCCGAAGTCAGAGGCTGTTGAACTGCCTCACTCTGGTCTGGAGTCTCTCCTGGAGACACACCGGTCACAGGAAATAGCGACCTGTCTGGTTCTCCAGATTCCGGTGGCGGACTAATGGACAGATCGATCACCTCGCTGACTGAAGATGTGTGCCGCGAGGTGGGTGTACTCTTCAGGTCTAAACACCGAGTGCGTGTCTGAGACGGCTCCACGTACTCTCCCCAGGACTCAGAGAACAGACGGTTGTAGCTCTGGTCTAAACTGGCGTCCGGACCTCTGCTTCGGCGCACGATTTTGTTCGAATCAACATCAGCACTACAGTGCGCATCTGCTGCCTCCTCCATTTCGACACTTCGCTTCCCGACATCCCTCTGTTCTGCATCAGAGCAGCTATTCACTCCCTCATCTTCCTCTTCACTCTCAGTGTTCACCTCGGCCTCAGACCTCACCTTCCTTTGCGTAGCCACGAACTCGTAAATCTCATTCAGCTCGTCCTCGTTAACGACATCATCTTTAACCTCTCCATCTCTGCTGCCTTCTTCGTCCTCACCCTCTGTCCCTCTCTTGGCTTCTGTAACTTCCTCGCCGTCAACATCCTCGTGCTCCCACATGGAGCGTAGGAGTGAGAGGAACTGAGGATCGGCCAGGCTCTGCTGCTGGGGTTCGGCTGCAGGTTCATGAGCCAGGGAAGCGTCCCAGTCTTGTTCTCTTGGGTCCTCCACTGGATTTCCAGTGTACTGCTCACACAGCAGCTGCAGCTCAGACAGACCAAACCTAACACGCAAGCAAATAAATAAAGACGTAATGAACACACACACAGGCTCCAAAATGCCAGGGTTCGGCATTAACGTTTTAATCCACTTGTCCAGTCGGACAAGCAGCAAGATTTTTCTCTTGTTCTGACCGTAACCTTTTTGTGGCTACTGCCTCATAGAGGCGGAGCCACGATGTCATCATGTTGTAAGAATGAGTGTAACAATAGCGCACTGCACATACGCATTACAATCACCAGAACGGCGAATCATGATCTCGCGTTATCAAAGGTACACAAGAACGAGTGGTGAAGCCACTATGTCATCGTGTTGTAAGAATGAGTGTAACAATAGCGAAACTTCGTAACCAATCAGCACTTATCCTGA
>JAODTV010000020.1:5975501-5985782 GCA_025399955.1 Galeichthys feliceps
ATACATACATACATACATACATACATACACACACCGATCATCCATGACACTGACAGATTAAGTGAATAACATTGATTATCTCATTACAATGGCACCTGTCAAAGGGTGGGATATATTAGACAGCAAGAGATTCAGTTCTAAAGATTTCAGTTATTGAAGTTGATGTGTTGGAAGCTGGAAAAATGGGCAAGCGAAGGCTCATTGATTCGCATGGGGCACGAAGGCTAGACCATATGGTCCAATCCCACAGAAGAGCTACTGTAGCAGAAACTGCTGAAAAAGTTAAATGCTGTCACCTTTTTGTTTTAGCCAGCATTAACTTTTTCAGCAGTTTGTGTTACAGTAGCGCTTCTGTGGGTTTGGACCATATGGGCTAGCCTTTGTGCCCCAATGCGAATCAATGAGCCTTCGAAACCCATGACCCTGTCGCCAGTTCATTGGTTGTCCTTCCTTGGACCACTTTTGGTTGGTACTAACCCACAAGATGTGCCATTTGGGGGATGCTCAGACCCAGTCATCTAGCCATCACAATTTGGCCCTTGTCAAAGTTGCTCAGATCCTTACACTTGGCCATTTTTCCTGCTTCCAACACATCAACTTCAAGAACTGACTGTTCTCTTACTGCCTAATAGCCCATCCCTTGACAGGTGCCATTGTAATGAGATAATCAATGTTATTCAATTCACCTGTCAGTGGTCATAATGTTATAGCTGATCGGTGAATATAACCTTCTTAGAATCTAAGTCAATCAATACTACATTACCAGTCAACATAACAGGAGCACAACATCCTGATCAGTCTTTGGGCAACACAGCTTCCTTTTCCCCCACACACACAACAGCCTCTAGTAGTGTTCCTTCTGCTGTACTCAGTGCACCTACCGGTGTTTCAATTACTCCCACGAGGTCCCAACGGGTCCCATTTTCCATTTAAAGTAAGTAATGAGTAGCCTATTTACTATTAAGAGCTTCTGTATCTATTTCAAGAACAAGGTAAGATGAAAAAGAAGAGGAACAGACTGCATCGTACTGAAAGTACACACAGTGAAGAGGTGGAAACAGCAGGAAGGAAAAGTGTTAGAGAGTGTGAGGATGTTCTTTACTCAGTACCCAAATCGAGAACACACACACACACACACACACACACACACACACACACACAAAATCTCCAATCTCTGACATTATGTTTCTTATCATTCCTAGAGCGAGCCCAGTAGCTGAAGTGCATGTGTGTGATTTTCATGGATATTATTTAATCAGTGGAAACAAACAGAGAAATAAAATGTTCCATTAAAGCCAACAATTGCTTCATATTCAGTCGGTTCCTCATTCTGGTATAAATATTGCAGAGTACCAAAAAACCAAACGTATTTATAATCATATAATAAAAATGGTATCAATGCATCTCTAATGATGATTATACTGTGGTTCAGTATGTGATTATAATGTGGTATAAAACACTGTTTATCTATACATGTTCTCAACTGAGAAAATTACATTTAAAGATTTCAATCAGGAGTGTCAGGGACATTTTGACAGACTGTATTTCATCATACACTAAATTGATGTCTTATGTCTGTTTCGTTCCAACACATGATCCAACAACTCAATCAAATCCCAACGTGTGGCGAAATCACACTTAGCTAGCAAGGTTTTAGACTTTTTTCAGCGAGACTGACTGTGTGCCAATGCTTCCATTAAACTGTCAAAGTGTCGAAGTATATCAGAGTTCAAAGGGGAAAAAATGGTCAAAACATGATTTTTTTTTTTTGTATTTTTGTTGGGGGTAAGTCAAAACATTATATATTACATATCACAAAAGGGTCAATCCATGTGATATCACCGAAGGCCTACTGACTGACCATGTCAGATTTGCTTCATACTTCCAAAGATTAATGCCATTAGTCCCAAAAAAGAGTGTGCAAAATTTCAGCCTGTAACACTTCCCTGCGTTCGGTGGACGCTGAATAACAGGCAGGCGTGATCAGGTTCACTTTCGGGTTTTATTGAAAACCACAACTTTAACAAAAAAACACACAAGCTTTTAAGCAGATTCAAAATAAACTCCTGTGTGCCACTGCGCAGACATGATTTCAACCCAGGGAAGACCAACACCTCTCTGCTCCTCTCCCCGTCACTGCACACAAACACAGACACAGCACATTAATTCACAACAGGTGCTTCCACTTTGACACACCTTCCCCGGCTTCGCTCTCCATTCACAAACCGGCCCTTGACCATGTCCCCGCTGCCACATACCCCCACCACCTGACTCAGGCCGAGGAGCCGTCTGGCCTGCAGCTGACCCCCCCCGCTGGGAGAGGTAGTCCGCTATCACCATCTGTGCCCCCAGCCTGTGGACCACCTCGAACTTAAAAGGCTGCAGAGCCAGATACCAACGGGTGATCTGGGCATTGGCATCCTTCATGCGGTGGAGCCACTGGAGCGGGGCGTGATCCGAGCAGAGGATGAAAGGGCATCCCAGAATGTAATAATGGAGGGTGAAGACTGCCCATTTGATGGCCAAGCACTCCTTCTTGATGGTGTTCTACTTCATCTCCCGCATGGAGAGCTTGCAGCTGATGTACAGCACAGGGTGCTGCTCTCCCTCCACTGTTTGCGACAAAACGGCCCCCAGCCCTCTGTCCGACGCATCAGTCTGCAACACAAAAGGGAGAGAGAAGTCAGGGGAGTATAAAAGTGGCCCTCCACACAGTGTAGCTTTTACCTGGTTAAAGGCCTGTTGGCACGGCTCCATCCACTGGACCAGATCTGGTGCTCCCTTTTTAGTGAGGTCAGTCAGCGGGCTGGTGACATCCGAAAAATTAGGCACGAACAGACTAATAGCCAGCCAGCCCCAGGAACTGCCTCACCCCCTTTTGGTCTTAGGTCTCAGGCAGGCCGCAATCGCTGCAGTCTTATCAATTTGGGGATGCACCTGCCCATGACCCAAGTGGAAGCCCAGATACTGTACTTCCCCCCATCCAATTGCACACGTTTTTGGGTTTGCAGTGAGCCCAGCATGACTCAGCGACCTCAGGACTGCCCCAATATGCTGTAAATGCAGCTCCCAATCATTACTGTAAATGATTATATCATGTAAGTAGGCCACTGCACATGCATTGTGGGGATGGAGAATTCGGTCCATGAGATGCTGAAACATCGCTGGAGCCCCAAGCAACCTAAAAGGAAGGGTGACAAATTGGTGTAAGCCAAACGGAGTGGAAAAGGCCATTTTTTCGTGTGATAATGGAGTCAAGGGGATCTGCCAATATCTGCTAATATGCCAATTAAATCCAGTGTCAAGTAAAAGCGAGCCACACCTAACCAATCGAGCAGTTCATTAATGCGAGGCATCGGGTATGCATCAAATTTAGACACCGCATTGACTTTTCTATAGTCCACACAGAACCAGACCGACCCATCGGTCTTGGGAACCAAGAACACCAGGCTGCTCCAGTTGCTGTGCGACTCCTCAATTACCTCCATCTTCAGCATAGCCTGGAGTTCATCCCAAACCACATTTTTCTTGTGCTTGGGGAGCCGATACAGGCAGCTGTGCACCACCACCCCTGGAGAAGTCTCAATGTGGTGTTCTATGAGGTCAGTGTGACCAGGGAGGGCTGAGAACACATCACAGAATTCCTCCTGCAACCTAATAACCTGTGCTCTCTGGGACGTTGAGAGGTGCTCTCCACAGGGGACCGGGGTGAATTGGGCCACACTTTTTAGACGCACCTCTGGTCCCAGCTCCGCCCTCTCCAGAACTACCATCGCCAGATCCACAGGAACCTCCTCTCTCCACGGTTTCAGGAGACTGAGGTGGGAAAGTTGACATGTGTCACCCCTATCTGGATGTTTGACCTCATTGTCAACTTCCCCAACTTGCCATGTGATCTCAAAGGGCCCTTGCCACTTGGCTAGCAATTTTGAGCTTGAAGTGGGCAGTAAAATGAGGACTTTATCTCCCGGTGCAAATTCCCTTAGCCGTGTCCCTTTGTTGTACAGCCAAGATTGAGGTTCTTGGGTCTGTAGCAAATTCTCCTGGGTTATGTAACTCAGTGCATGGAGTTTTGCTCTCAGGTCAAGAATGTATTGAATTTCATTTTTACTTTGAGAAGACCCCTCCTCCCAATTTTCTCTAATGATGTCTAAGACACCACAGGGCTTGCACCCATAGAGCAATTCAAATGGGGAAAACCCGGTGGAGGCTTATGGGACCTCGCACACTGCAAACAACAGAGGATCTAGCCACCTGTCCCAGTTTTTAGCATCCCCGTGAATGAACTTACGAATCATATTTTTAAGTGTTTGGCTAAATCGTTCGACCAGCTCGTCCGTTTGTGGATGATAAACACTAGTATGAATCGATTTAATCCCCAATAATTCATACAATTTGAGTAGTGTGTGTGACATAAAAGTAGTGCCTTGATCAGTCAGGATTTCTTTCAGAATCCCAACTCAGGAGATAACGCGGAAGAGAGCCTCCGCAACACTGCGTGCTGAAATATTGCGGACAGGCACTGCTTCCGGATATCGCGTTGCATAATCCACTATGACTAATACAAAGTGATACCCACATGCAGATCGATCTAATGGCCCGATGAGATCCTTTCGCGACATGCCGCACACCACCTGTAAACATCGGCGTGAATCCCTGGGCAAAAGAAACGGGCCATGAGACAATTTAGTGTTTTATCCTGCCCCAAATGCCCAGACATAGGATTATGATGAGCCACATGGAATAAAAGTTCCCTACGGGTTTTCGGGACCAACAACTGTGTCATCTTTTCTTTACTTTGAACATCCTGCATCACTCAATATAACCTATCCTTAATAATACAAAAATATGGGAAGGAGAGTGCAATGTTAGGTTGGAGGATTTGACCATCAGTTACTTTCACTTGGTCAAAAGCGTGTCTCAGAGACTCGTCACGTGCCTGCTCCAATGGGAAATCCCCTAAGGGATTCCCCAGAGAGATAGGAGAGCTTTCCCCCCTCTCCGTGTCATCATGATGCAGAGCTGATGCGGATGGTCCTGGGACTGCCTCCCCAGCTAACGTTGTGGTGGGATCCCCCCATGACATACTACTGCAGGACCCACCCACTACCAACTGTTTCATTAATGTTTTCAACCTCAGCCAATTGGTTCCCAGGATAAGTAGGTGGGTGAGGCTTGGATTAACCGCTGCCTCCACACTGTTTCTCTCTCTGGAAGTGAATAATGACAGGCATTAGCAGATATCCGTGAATGTCACCATACCCACATCTGACCTTCACCAATCTTGCTTTTCCTGGTGCCCCACATTGAATCAGGCTTTGAGGCATGGAGGTCTGATTACAACCAGAATCCACCAAAGCCTGATGTGTACCTCCTTGAATACTCACAATGATTCTGTACACTCCTGCTCGATCAGGCGAAGCCTGTAGTGCGTCAGGAACACTAATTGGTAGCTCCACCTCTTTGCAGAAGTGCTGATTCCCTGCCTTTCCTCTGTGCTGACAGACCTGCCCGGGCTCGCTCCTGGTTCTGGTGGGCATGGATGAGTCCACCTGTGGAGAGAGAGATGGGGTTAACAGCAGCACAGACACAGAAAGAGAAGGGAGAGAAGAAACAGGAGGACAGACATGAGTGCGGGGAATGGGTTTTGGGGAATTGGCCCCCATTTCAATGGGGCTGGGGTAGGGGAGGGGCGAGGAGTGGGAGAGGGAGGGGGAGAAAGTGTGTGAGAGAGAGAGAGAGAGAGAGAGAGAGAGGGGAAGAGAAGCTGCGGTAGTGCCTGCTCCCGGAAACACAGTCAGGTAGTCCTCTGCCAACTGGATCGCCTCCTCCAGTGATGCCACTCGGTGACACTGGACCCACCTTGATGTCTCGCTCGGCAGTTGGGCGATGAACTATTCCAGCATCACGCGGTCGATGATGTCCCCCATGCTGCAGTCGCCTGCCCATAACCATTGTCGGCAGGCGTCTTGGTGCTGTTGCGCGAATGCAAATGGCCAAACGACTTCACTGTCGGCCAGCACACGAACCCACTGGCGATGCTCTTCTGGGCCACGGCCAGCTCGTTGCAGTATAGCCCGCTTCAGGTCTGGATATTCCAGCATGCTGGTGGCAGGGAGCTGCCGAGCCACGAGCTGTGCTTCCTCCAACAGGAGCAGCAATAGGCGAGCCACCCACTGTGAGGCTGACCACAGGCTCACGTCCGCAACATGCTCGAACAGCTCGAGGAAGGCTTCCATGTTGTCCTGTGGCCCCATCTTAATCAGCTGCACAGGAAAACTAGCCGCAGGAGCGACCGCTGGAGTACCCACTGACTGGACCAAGCTGTGCATCTCCTGCCGGTTCTTTGCTTGGGCTTCGAGCAGGACCTAGAAGAGCTGCACCTGCTCGGTGGATAGGGCAAGCAGCTCTTGGTGCTGGCATTGGAGGTTAACCCTCTGGAGTTGAGAGCTTCCCTGGCAAAGCTTGGCAGGTGTAGAATGAGTAGGTCATGTATTTAGATTAATATCTTCATGAGTTTTTATCATACAAACATGATAAACATATTGATAAAAACTTTATACTTTCCTATGTGATCACTGCCAAATAATATTATCTTTTTTAAATTACTTAAATTAGATGAAACATAAAACTTGTCCTCTTACTCAGTCACACCTGAGTCAGAGCACTGAGTGCCCACTTATGCATTCACAAAATATTATTCACATGGTAATGGCATGATAATTACTTTCACTCTTTCGGTTTCTATTGGTTTCTCTTTCGGGGTGGGAACGCCCACCGTAAACAGGATAAAATATATCAGCCATAGTTTAGGCTACCTGTTTGGAGGTAAAACTTGTTGCGAGATGGCATGGCGATTTGATGCTCAGGATGCGCTTTGGATGATTCAGGACAGCGATGACAATTTCAGCAGTTCATCGGATCTTGAGGACTGCGACACTGATGATGAGCGCTGTCATTTTTAACTTTGACTCGATCCAGCCGAAGATCAACTCGAGTAAGTGTAAATATTTCTTATATTTCTTATGAGCATATTGGTTGATCTTTGCATGCTTCTTGAGTAAATAAACCATGCACCGCCACTGAACAAATAAAAAGTGCATCACCACTGAATAAATAAAACGCGCACCATCACTGAGTAAATAAAATGCGCACTGTCACTTGTTTGCTCTCTTTTCTTCTTCATTTTTTTCTGGCACGGTTGATCACAATGGGTAAGGCAATGTTTTTTTTCCACACATTCCAACAGAGTTCTAAAACTGTGTTTTACAACATCTTCATTTATCTAGTTTTTTTTTTTTCCACGTACAATCATGACATACATACTACATAGATATAATTGTAGATGAACTTGTGCTAAATGCAAAAAGTCATATGACTTTGAAAATACTGCTTAGATTTGTTGAAATTGACATCATCAGAGCATGCAAAAATCATTAGAATGCCAGAAAATACCTTCAGACCCCAGAGGGTTAACTGTGAAGGTCTGGAGGAGCACATGGACTGGTTTGGACACCATGGTGGCGTTTGTTCCTCAAAGTCCCGCATTTTGGCACCAGTGTAACAACTTTGAGGGTGGGCAATGAGGAAACGGAACCAGACGCTGCAATTTAACGTGTGTTCTTTGGATTTTTAACCACATTTTTCAGTGACTATTAAACTACTACGTAAACACACTACACACATGCAATGGGGTTTCACAGCTCTCTGTCTTGTTCTTGGTTGTCTGAAAGACACACAGAGACACAGGTTAATAGACAGCCAGTAATTAGACAGAGGTGCACCTTGTCACATATTACTTTTGAGTCTGGTTCCTCTCAAGGAATCTTCATGTCATCCGAGGGAGTTTTTCTTTGCCACCATCACCACAGGCTTGCTCATCAGGGATAAAGGAGTTTATTGGAGATGGAATTGGCTCCTGTGTTTGGGGTCTTTATTTTCCTGTAAAGCTGTTTGTGACAGTGTCTGTTGTTAAAAGCACTATAGCCATACCATTGTAAGACCTCAAACTTAAAGACGAGCCAAGTCCAGTATTGCAAGCATGCATTAGATCCTTTCAGGATCTAAGAGGGCATTTATAAAAAGATATGTTTGGCATGCTTGAACTGGTGCAGGCTGTTCTGACTGCTACTTGTTTTGGTTAGTTAAATCTTTGAGATTTATCTTCACTCACACATTCTGCTCTCTGCTTAATGAAGGTTATGTTGACCAGTAATGTATTTCTGCTTTTCATAAGATTATGATCCTATCAGGTGATGTAATGGTACATAATAACACACTATGCAATGTGAATATATAATCATGTTTTTCCAACAATAAACTGAGAAACATCTCTGAGCAGCTGTGTCTGTGTTAGTGACTGTTTGCTCCTGGATTGGTGTGTGAGGCAGAATCTCCTGGATATCTGTGAATCCCTTAGGCGGCAGAGGTCTACAATCCTACATCAAAGTTTGTCAAGTCAACCTCCTTTGCAACAGATAGATCAAAACCTAACAGTTACAGTATATACAGTGACAGACAGTGACAGTATACAGATATGTTTGTAAACATTTAAATGCATATTTACAGAGAAATGGACAGGATTACATCATATGTAAGGTTGTATGTAGAGTTACAGTAGCAGTAGTTAACCCATATGTACAGATGTTTATATGTATAATAAAGTGGCACTGTGTGCAGCAGCAGTATGAACACATGTACAGTTGTTTATATGTACAGTAATATTGCATAAGTGGCATAGTTTGTGCAACAATTTAAGTGTTCCATTTTGTGCAAGAGATTAATAGTGCAAATGGCATGTTAAAGCACTGAACAGTGCAGGCTGAGTGCAGTGATGTTAGCAGAGTCGTGGTGTGGAATTCAGCATGGTTACCGCCTCAGGGAAGAAGCTCCTCCTGAGCCTGCTAGGGTGGGAACAGAGGTTTCTGTAACGTCTGCCAGATGGGAGGAGGGAGAAAAGTGTATGGTTATGGTGGGTGGCATCCTTGATGATGTTACTTGCCCTGCCCAAGCACCACTTGTGATAAATGTCTCAGTGGAAGGTAACTGAGTGCCAGTAATCTATTGGGCAGTTTTCACCACCTGCTGGAGTGTTCTATGGTCCAATACAGAGCAGTTGCCATACCATACTGAGATGCAGTTCATGAGTATGCTCTCAATGGTACAGCAGTAGAAGTCCACCAGTATCCTGGGACAGAGGTGAGCTTTCTTAAGGCTCTATAGAAAGTAAAAGACACTGTTGTGCCATTTTACCAGAATGGAGCAGTTTAGGGACCAGGTGAGATTATTGGAGATGTGGACAACAAGGAACTTGAAGCTTGATACATGCTCTATGACAGCTCCATTGATGAAGATGGGAGTGTGTGCATGGCTCCTTACCCACCTGAAGTTCACAATGATCTTGTTGGTCTTTTGTGTGTGAAGCACCAGGTTGTTATTGTCACACCATGTGACCAGATGCTGGACCTCATCCCTATAGGCTGACCTATCATCACCTCTGATCCGACCCACCACCGTGGTGTTATCTGCAAACTTGATTATGCTGTTACAGCCATGGACAGGAACACAGTCATGGATGAACAAAGAGAACAGAAGAGGGCTCAGCATGCAGCCTCATGACACGCTGGTATTCAGGCTTATAGTGGTGGAGGAGCGATTGTCTAACTTTCAAAGGCTGTAGGTAGGCCAGGCAAGGGAATGAGCCTCAGTGCTTTTGAGAACCAATCGACGACTACCATAATGACAGTGTGGTCTTGTGACTTGGGTAGGTCAGTGATGAAGTCTATGCCCAGAGGGGACCAGGGTCTCTGGGGTGTGGGCAATGGCATGAGCTTTTCAGCAGGTGGAGTCCAGGGCACTTTGGCTTGAGTACAGACGGAATAGGAAGAGACAAATGTCATCGTGTTTTCCCACCAATACTTGGTTCTGATGAGCTGATAAATATGTTGGCTGTTGGGATGACCTGTGGTAGGAGATGAGTGTGCCCACATGATGAGGCGACCCCAGAATTGCGGTGGGACAAACGTGAGACCTGGAAGACATGATTTTAGTGTGTTAGGAGGCTGAGCTTGGGACAGTTCCTTATCAATTTCCCAAGTAAGGGCATTAACAAAACACTTGGGTGGTAAGAAGGATGTAGATTCTTGAGTGGGTGTTGAAGAAGAAGAAGAACAACAACAACTTTATCACACGTACACTTCAATATAGTGAAATTCCTCTCTGCATTTAACCCATCTGAAGCAGTGAACACACACATGCACACACACATGAGCAATGAGCACA
>JAODTV010000020.1:6340878-6351497 GCA_025399955.1 Galeichthys feliceps
CTCCACACAGAAAGGCCCCCGCCGACCCCGGGGCTCAAACCCAGGACCTTCTTGCTGTGAGACGACAGTGCTAACCAACTGCACCACCGTGCCACCTCCAATGCTAACAATTAATACTTAATCTAACAGAAGAAAGATATTAAGTATTACAATAACGAGGGCTCACCAGTATGCAACTTTGCATGTGCTCTATGCAAGAACAGCGATGCTACAATATTAGATGTTGATGAAGAGCACAATCCAGCACCGCAATGAAGATAACTCGCCAGTGATTCAAAAACAGGTGATTATGCCATGTGATTTTGAAGAGAATTTAGGAGTAGCTTTAGCTAGCTAGCTATTTTATTCCGATATGTGTCAAGCAACAGTACAAAAACAGTGCACCAGTTATTTTAGCAATAAAACACACCACCACCGCCATAACAAAGATCAAGGCTCATGATTCACCTATGAAGCAAAAGTAGGGCAAAAAAAGCTATGGTAAGTAGGTCTTTCAAGTCCCGTCGGGCTTTTCTGCCAAGCGAATTTTATTCACATTTGGTCAGAGTGTTGTATTAGCTGAGAAACCAAAAAAAGCATAGGGTTTTTTGGAAATGTTACAGGCTAAGACTATAATAACATGTTGGTTTCACAATTGTCAACTACACCAAACTGTCAGAAAATCTCTGGGGCGCTTTAATAGACACACTTAGTAGTTAAACTTTAGAGACCTTAGGTGAGGTCTAAAAAAAAACCTTTGTTTTCTGTGTCACGTGTCAAATTTCACAGACTAAAAAGATCAATGTTGACATAGTTATACAAGCAATTACCACCAGTAACAAACTGAACCAGGATTCAACTGGACTTGGACTGAGCTTCTGTTAAAAAATAAACCAAACAAAAGAGAACATTTGATTGTCCCACCATCAAGCCGAATTTTCACGATTGGTGCAACTAGCAAAGCGGTTCCCTGTTCCCTTTTTTAACTCCACCAACTTTGTTGAAGAAGGTTATGTTTTCTCCTCCTTTTTTTGTTTGTTTGTTTGTTTGTTTGTTTGTTTGCCTATTTCCAAAGTAACTCAAAAAGCAGTGAATGGATTTTGATGAAATTTGGAGGAAAGGTGGGTCATGGGCCAAGGAACAATTGATTAGGCTACTATCACACTGTCTCGTATCTTGCCACATAAGCGGCGTGTGGGTCAAACGCCAAGAAACGAGGCATATTTTGTCCAAAATTAAAGTCCTGTGACGTACAAAGCGTACGTGTGGCGTTTCTGTGGCGTTCCTGTGGTTTGTATGGGGTTCAAGGGACGTAAAGTTATGGCGTACTGAGGCGTATGCGTGGTGTATGATGCGTTGCCACGGCGTAACCGTTTCGTTGCTTTCGTTGGCGTGGCGTTTCATTCTTACATGTAACGTTGCTGCTGCGTAGCTTTTGTTTTTACGGCGTACACGTGATGTATGTGTGACGTATCAAAGCTGCTACGTATGTGCTACGGATTTTTAAGTGCGAACTTAAAAATACGCCGCACCCTGGCGTACAAGGAGATCATGTTACACATCCTAATGTACTAGCTACGTAAGCTGGCGATGCTGTGACGTTCCTTTCTTACTGCTACGTATCCTGATACACCGTACATACGCAAGGCTGAAATGCCAATGCATGAACCAAGCATTAGATTTTGATGCAAATCCAGATTTGTATGCAGATCCAGGATTTTTTTGTCTGTTTCCAACGTAACTCAAAAAATAGTGAACGGATTTGGATGAAGTTTGGTGTACAGCTTTAGTATTATCCTTGGTTCAAGTGATCGGACTTTGATGTTGATAATATGTGGCTTGCTGGAGGTATACACTCTACCGAGTGCCAAGCAGTGAAAAATTTATATCACATAGGCTTAATCTAGCAGCACAAGCCTTCAACACAGATATGAATCTGATCTAGGACCACACAGGCTCCAATCTAATTTGAAAATATCTCTATGGATGCTCAGGTTACAAAAAAATCAGGTATGAAATCTGATTTGCACCACTTTAACCCCTGTTATTCTGTTATTTATCTTGAAGCATGGTATTCAGTTACAGTTATGAATTATTCACCAACTACAGTCTAGTGATGAAAACAAAAGGAATTGCTTGTCTGGATCCATCGACAGCTCTGGGAATTTTAACGGGTTAATCGTGTAAATTGAACAAGACCTAGTAGTCCCTGAATTTATAGGAATTCTCATCTACGTGCATCATGCAAAATACCTTTCCAGAGCAGTGTGATGGATCTACAGAATGACATTAGAACATAGCATTCTTTCAGGGTGAAGGAAATTCGTTTTGAATATTACAGCTGTCCGTCCCAAGATAAACCTGAATATGCTTGCAACAACGGGAATACACAATGGACAATAAACTCGCAGACCAAAAACCCTGGAATATTGCTTTTAACCTCAGCCATTTGGTGGTCAGTAAGTCTTTCCTTCTCACAATAAACTGCATTTGGTTGCTTCAATACGAAAATATGTCTTACCTTGTGCCTGCATTTTAGAACCACCCCATAGGCTCCTGTCAACAAGAGAGGGAGAAAATAAGTAATTAGAATTAAACAGCTGGCTGACATCTGGATGTAATACACCTTGGTCACTTGTGGAACGACGCTCTACAGGATTGTGGAAAAGATTTTATAAGTCCCCATAATGAAGACCATGACTGAATGCATGGAATTTAATTTTAGGTTTAATCTCTGAATGAAAAACATCTCCATCTATGGCCAAGTCATAACCTCCTGGCAGAGGCAAGCAGGTTTTGAGATGAAATATCCTAGTGCTTTCATGGATTTCATGATGTTATCGATCTTCACAATCATCGATGCACCTCCATATTTTACAGTGAGCTTGGGGATGTTGTTTTTTATACATCTTTTTGTGCTTAACATGGTAACACATCTCCTCTGACTACAACATATGACTGAGTACGATTGATGTTGATGAAGTGCTGGATTTTGTGTAACGCTCTCAGGTTGTGCAAAAGTTCAGCACAGCTTGTTGTGATAAGACAAATCCACCGTGAGCAATTTGCATATGAAAATGTATCATCTTTATTATCTTTATTAGTGTTGAATAAAATTCTGAGTTTTTTTTTTTTTGCTTAAACTGTTGCTTCTTTCAGCAACATTGTAGACTATTTTCACTTGCTAGTTAAATATGTGCTGATAGCCAGTAGGATTTAATTCCTACACAGAGCGATGCAGCGGCGCTTTAGTTCTTTAGCTTATCCAACTTGCTAACTAGCCGAGCCGAGTCTCTGTTACAGCTGCAACGCCTTCTGGAACACTGAGTCCAATGTTTGCACCAACATCTCCTGCGCAATGAAAACATCAGTGAAAAAATAAGCTCTTGCTTTTTCTGCTTTAAAGAGCTTACAGCAAAACCTGATCGTTATCCCGTGTTGAAAATTTCCTCACCTATTTATCACCATTATACCTGAGCTAACAATGTCTTCCTGTGAGGTCAGCATAGCAGACAAACCCGAACAACGTCTCTCAAGAATAAGAAAAATACAGCAACCAATCAGCCTCAAAATCAATACGTGCTTCACAAATATTTCAGAATAAACCTGTTTCATGGTGGAGTTGGGGTTTAACGGTTTATATTGAAACCTGATACCGAGATGTGGTGTTCAGCGTAAAGATTTATCTACACGGGCCATTATTCTTGCTTAAGAGATAAATTTAGCCCATGCAGTAAGATCCAAAACTCACTTCAGGAAATCTGTGTGCAAATTACAGTAATAAGTTGATGGGCAAGTATTACACCCATGCAATTATGTTCATGCAACTGAAAGACAAAATAACAATATTATTTTGTTACACTTTCTCAAAATACTATGTCAGTGTCTCAAATAATAAGGAAGTTTCAAGAAACCTGGTTTCATATTCGACGTCAGAAATAGCGCTGAAAATCCAAGTTCGGAGCGGCCTCTAAATATGGCCGCTCCTGACTACATTTCCCAAACACCACAGCGCCCCTCATCTCCTGAATTCTAGGAAATACACTTGTTTTTCAACGACTTTGTTTTCCATCATCCCACTAATCACCACTCGATATAAGCCCAGCATTCACAAACGCTCACTGCGAAGTATTGTACTGTGTCCCATACCTGAATATACCGAGCCTTCTGACTTTCTGCCCGACTTCTAGTGCTTTTTGACTTTGTTTACGTTTATTGACTTTGATTCCTCGCCTGCCCTTTGATATACTGTTTGCTGATTGACCAACCCTCGCCCGAACCTGACTACGTCTTCCATTTGCCGATTTGGATTTGGTTACCAGTTTGCGACGCACCTGCTCTCCCCTGCGCCTGCATCCGTAAGTGCCTGCACCCTGACAGGATACTTCGCCACTATGGATGCAGCAGAGGACGTGAAGCAGACTGATCTCAATGCTCAGGGACAGTTGTTAGGAGAACATCAACAGATGTTAACTGAATTAAACACCAGAAAGTCACAACTAATAGCTGTTGTTTCGCAGGCCCTCCTGACACGCCCCTCCTCCTCCGCTGGTGTAGCCGCAATGGCTCCTCGACAAGAAAAATTCTCCAGAGAGGTTTCTGAATGCAAGGGTTTCCTGCTTCAATGTTCGTTACACTTCATGACCCTTACAGGAGCCACAGACAAGCAAAAGATAGCCCAGTCCATCAGTCTCCTCACCGGCAAGGCTATGAAGTGGGCCAGCGCTGTTTGGGAGCGTGGTGGTGAGCACACCACCTCCTATGATTGTTTCATTGAACTTTTCAAGTGAGTGTTTGACCACCGGCCTGAGGGGGTAGAAGTGGGTGAAAAACTATTCACTATTTGTCAGGGAGATAGGAGAGTGGCCTGCCGTGACAAACAGCTTACTCGCGACTCCCTTATTGACCTGGCAAGCCGATTGGATCATCTGCTCAGGAACCGACCCTCACTACAGCATGACCCAGTCTGTGCACCTTCTCCCTAGTGCCCAACTCCCATGGAGATCTCCTATACCTGCCTGCAACACTCCGAAAGGGACCGAAGGCACCAAAAGGGTCTGTGCTTTTACTGCGGCGAACCAGGCCATCTCCTAGCCAAGTGCCCAGTCCGTCCACCTGATCCCAGAAGGGAGGGTGCCCCCAGGAGAGAAACAAGCCCCGCCAGCCCAGTGAGTTCTGAACCCACTTCCACACCACACTCACTAAGACTGTTGAACCTCCCAAATGCAACCCATGTTCTCTCTGCCCACATAGACTCGGGGGCAGAAGGCAACTTCATCAACCTCGAGGTCGTCCAGAGGTACAATCTACCCACGGAGGAGCTCCAATGACCAGTGAACCTCAAAACCACTGATGGGGGTCCCATTGGTGAAGGGCTCATTACGACCTGCACAACCCCACTAGAAATCCAGATTGGAGCCCTTCATGTTGAAAAGCTCACCTTGCTTGTCACCTGCACCTTTCAGCATGCCATTGTTCTAGGTTTTCCTTGGTTTCAGCTCCATGATCCCCTCATAACCTGACAACACAGAGAGATACTGCAGTGGTCACCCTCTTGCTTTCAGAACTGTTTGCAACTTTCACAAGTCACCTTAGCCTCCACATCCGTCGAGAACCCCTCGTCTGGAGGGATCGAACTGGTCCCTGCATGCTACCACGAACTCAAAGAAGTGTTCAGTAAAGGAAGGGCCTGTCTGCTCATCAATCCTACAATTGTGCCATCGACCTTCTCCCAGGCACGACCCCTCCTCGCAGTCACATCTACCCACTATCTTTTGCTGAACAAGCCGCCATGGAGGAGTATGTGCAGGAAGCTCTACAACAGGGGTACATTTGACCATCTACGTCCCCAGCCTCAGCGAGCTTCTTCTTTGTGGAAAAGAGGGGGGGGAGGCTTTTGCCCATTCATCAACTACATAAGTCTCAATCAAATCACCATAAAGTATCCATACCCACTTCCTTTGGTACCATCAGCTCTTGAACAACTAAGGACTGCTCGGATTTTCACCAAATTAGACCTCAGAAGTGCATACAATCTGGTAAGAATCTGTGAGGGGGATGAGTGGAAGACCGTTTTTAGCACCACATCAAGACACTTTGAGTATTGTGTGATGCCATATGGGCTTTCTTGTGCTCCCAGCATCTTCCAATGCCTCATTAATGACGTCCTCCGAGACATGCTGGAACGATACGTAATAGCGTACATAGACGATATCCTGATTTACTCCCCAGCTGTAACTACCCACTACCAACATGTACGATCAGTGCTAACAAGGCTCCTAGAGAATCAGATATATGTTAAAGCTGAAAAATGCAAGTTTCACGTCACCCAGATCGCTTTCCTTGGTTATATCATCAGTTCAGAGGGGGTGAGCATGGATCCCAGTAAAGTCAACGCAGTCACTTCCTGGCCCACTCCCACCACAGTAAAGGAGCTGCAACACTTCCTGGGGTTCGCAAACTTCTATCATCGCTTCATCAGAAGTTTTAGCATGATAACATCACCACTCACCGCCCTGCTTAAGAAGGGTCCCAAGCATCTCCAGTGGAGCCCAGCCACCAAAGAGGCCTTTAAGCAGCTCAAAATAACCTTCACGTCGGCACCTATTCTCAAGCACCCAGACCCAACCAAACCCTTTACTGTGGAAGTTGACGCCTCAGAGACTGGACTGGGAGGGATCTTATCACAATGCTTTGAAGAGAAACCCAAGCTACACCCAGTAGCCTTCTTTTCCAAGAAACTCACCCCAGCAGAACAAAATTATGATATGGGGAACCGAGAACTTCTAGCCATTAAACTCGCTCTCGAGGAATGGATACATTGGCTTGAGGGAGCAGCACACCCTTTTGTCATTTTCACAGATCACAAGAACCTGGAATATTTGAAAACAGCTAAGAGACTGAATCCCCGTCAGGCCAGGTGGGCTTTCTTTTTCACCCGGTTTCTATTCACCATCTTTCACCATCTTTCAAGAACATGAAAGCCGATGCCCTCTCCAGAATCCACACGGTCTCCAGCAAAAACCCAGAACCCACTCCAATCCTGCCACCTGAATACTTTGTTCATGCGATTATATGGGAGGTGGACAAGGAGACAGCACAAGACCAACCTTGCAACCATCCTGAAACCTGCCCTCCCGGTCTCATGTATGTGCTTCCCAGACTCCGAGGTCAGCTCATCACTTGGGCTCATGCATCCCCAGCCACAGGACACCCTAGCAGTCAATGAACTTACCAACTCATTAGAAATAAGTATTGGTGGGAGAACATGGTCTCAGAGGTCAACGACTTTGTTTCCTCTTGCTCCACTTGCACCCAAGCCAAGGTACCCCGGGCTCTGCCCGCTGGTAAGCTCTGCCCGCTCCCGATACCCCAAAGACCCTGGTCACACATCGCCCTCAACTTCATTATGGACCTGCCAAAGTCTCAAGGTAACACGGTCATCTTGGTGGTTATCGATCGCTTCTCCAAGGCGTTAAAATTCATTCCCCTGCCTGGCCTGCCCACAGCCTTTGAGACGGCTGAACTTCTGTTCACTCATATTTTCAGATACTGCAGAATCCCAGAGGATATTATTAGTGACCGGGGTCCTCAGTTCATGTCCAGAGTGTGGACCAAGTTTATGGACAAGCTAGAGATCTCCGCGAGTCTAACATCAGGCTATCACCTGCAGTCTAATGGCCAAGTGGAAAGGGCCAATCAGAAAATTGGGTGGTTCCTCAGGATCTACTGTATGGAGAACCAGAAGGACTGGGCGCAGTACCTTCCCTGGGCAGAATATGCCCAAAAACTCCCTGAAACACTGGGCTACTCAGCTAACCCCCTTTCAGTGCATCCTTGGTTATCAGCCACCACTCTTCCCTTGGGACAACTCCCCAACGCAAATCTTGGCTGTGGACTCCAGGTTCAAGAGGAGTGAAGAGGTGTGGGAGGCGGTTCATCAGAGACTGGAACAGATAACCAGCAAATATAAGCAGTATGCGGACAAACACCGAGGGGAGGCTCCTGAATACTCCCAGGACGATAGAGTTTGGGTATCTACCAAGGACCTACGAGACTCAAATTCACGCCGAAAGCTTCAGGCCCAATACATTGGCCCATTCCGAATCCTCCAGAAAATCAACAAGGTTTCATATAAATTAGAGCTCCCACCACACTGCCAGATGTCACCTACATTCCATGTGTCATGTCTTAAGCCCACTATCCAGGGCCCCTTGGCAACTAACACCCACGAGCCGCCTCCCCCCTAGAAGCTGAAGGAGACCCCATATACCAGGTGCACAAAATCCTTAACTCCCGGTGCAGGCAAGGTCAGCTAGAGTATTTGGTGGACTGGGAGGAGTAAGGCCCGGAAGAACACAGCTGGGTTGACTCCAGAGACATTTTGGACCCACTCCTCACCCAAGAGTTCCACACAGAACACCCTGACAAGCCAGCACCTAGAAGACGAGGCCGTCCCAGAAAAGAGATCGCTCCCAGAGTGAGCACCTTGGGGGTGGGTGGGTTCTGTCAGTAATAGCGCTGAAAACCCGAATTCGGAGCGGCCTCCAAATATGGCCGCTCCTGACTACATTTCCCAAACACCACAGCGCCCCTCATCTCCTGAATTCTAGGAAATACACTTGTTTTCCATCATCCCACTAATCAGCACTCTATATAAGCCCAGGATTCACAAACGCTCACTGCGAAGTATCGTTCTGTGTACCTGAATATACCGAGCCTTCTGACTTTCTGCCCGACTTCTAGTGCTTTTTGACTTTGTTTATGTTTATTTGACTTTGATTCCTTGCCTGCCCTTTGATATACTGTTTGCTGATCGACTAACCCTCTCCCGAACCTGACTACGTCTTCCGTTTGCCGATTTGGATTTGGTTACCAGTTTGCGACGCACCCACTCTCCCCTGCACCTGCATCCGTAAGTGCCTGCACCCTGACATTCGATATTCACTGTACATTCACGCCTCCAATGGCAACAACATTCAAAGTGACTGTTTTCTTTACATTTACATTCATAACCTGTATTTTGAACAGTGTTTCAAAGAGTTCACTCACTTTATCCACACAATTACATACAAGCGCAGTAAATTCAGTTTTACTCTTCAGGATCAGTTTGAGATCTGAACTTGTCATGGCTCAACCCAAAAACAATTACCTCTACTGCAAAAACAAAAAAAGCTGACTTTGCATGACATCATTTCCGGTTTCTTTGTAAGTTCCCTGCAACACGAGCACTAACTGCAAATTTATCACACTGCACATACAAATTGGAGGTCATTATATGGAAATCAGTGCCACAAACAATTCTGTGTTTCATGTATCTGCTCTGAATGATGTAACATTTGTTTTGCACTCACCTTCTCCTACAATCCCAAGGACCTCAAATTTATTCATCACATCACCAATGAGGCGAATCTTCATGAAGTCAAAAGGCGGGGAAGAGATGTGTGTGTGTGTGTGTGTGTGTGTGTGTGTCCGCAGCAAGAGGGTGGTCAGGACACACAGCACCACGTAGCACTCGAACAGGTCATCAGGATCAAAATGCTGTTCCCCTTGAGGCCCAATACTGAGCCCATATTCCTAACACAAACTCACTGAAACAAACATTCGCACACACACACACACACCAAAAAGAAAAAAAAACAACAACAAAAGGCTTGTTAGATAGAACTGAGGGAGGTCTTTTGCTTGCAAGCAGAGATACTTAGATTAACACCCTAAAGTAGACAAGTAACTGCATGTTGAACTGATTTTAACACAGTCCTTTTGTGAATTATCAATATTTAATAATATTATTTATAGGCTACAACATCGCCATTAAATTCTCATTTCTGATTGGTCAGAAGGTGTTGATTCTTTTTCTATAAAAGCAGCTCTGATGGTTGTTCCGGCTTCAAGGCAAATCACAGGGGTATATTAATGCAGTTGTTCAAAACTTTATTGTTTATATTGTGACAACATGTATAGCGACTTGTGCGTCGGATGTTCTACATAAATCAATTACAAAACATGAAGAGATTTCAACTTTGTAACACTAGGCAAGTTTTCCGCCATGAGCGAGTCCTCGGGACAGATGACTTTATGGCAAGCTGAGTATTTTTTTGTCTGATTAACTTTTATTTATGACTAAATTATAAATAAATTATACATAAAACAAATGACAAAAATAATCAACCTTGTGGTCGTAACAGTGGTAACACTGCACCATTCTGTTGTTGATTATTTTCCTACGACCACATGCACTTACTTGTCCTTCTATCGACTCATTTATCAACAGCGGAAATGACATTTGGTTCAAATTAAGTATCAAATATTAAGTATTCAGGACAACCATGTGAATGAAATCCATGTGAATGAAACCTGAAGCATCTTCTCATACACTGACACACTACAGAAGCGTATTGCTGCCACACCAGAAAAAAGAAAAAAAACATTTGTAACGTAATAGCGTGAAAGGTTTATTGTTATAGCTATATGTTTTTCACATTATAACAATATATTTTCACGTTATTACGTGAAACGTTTCACGTTATAATGTGATAATTTGGTTTCACATTATAACATGATCATTTACAGTGCATCCGGAAAGTATTCACAGCGCTTCACTTTTTCCACATTTTGTTATGTTACAGCCTTATTCCAAA
>JAODTV010000020.1:7299116-7310060 GCA_025399955.1 Galeichthys feliceps
CCCCGCCAACCCCAGGGCTCAAACCCAGGACCTTCTTGCTGTGAGGCGACAGTGCTAACCAACTGCACCACCGTGCCACCTAATAGAAATGTTGATTAGTAAAATTAATGAACTAATATTTTATGAGACTGATTTAACGTAATTGCACCCACATAATTTTGGTGCCTCATGTTAGGACTACTATTATACCTACATAACTTTATATCCCGTGTGAGGAGTGCAATTGCATCTACATAATTTTGGTGCACCGTGTGAGGCATGGTACTATTGTACCTACAAACTCTATGGAACAAAATAGGGCAGTGAGCACACTGCACCACTACTGCACAATCTAGAAAAGTGAGTTTGTACATAACATAGCAAAATAGCAACATTTTTATTCACTAGTGACTCAAGAGATGTAATTATTATTTGAATGGAATTTAATTAGTGATTTTATAGGGTTTTCAATGAGGAGTTGATGAAGATTAACATTCGTTGAATGGCTGATATACTCTATATCCTGCTGTTCTGCCACATCTGCCCCTATGGACAAGCCACCAGTGCTTAACCTCACCATCTGACCTGATTTAGTCTGCAACTTCATTCTATTCTCTATTAGTGATCTGAGACGCACAAACAGCTGCATTGTAGCATTTTTATTGGCTTCAGATAAAAGCATCTGCTTACATTGATGCATAATTAAAATTTCCTGCAGGTATCAAACTGGGCAGTCTTTGTGCTTGTACAGCTGCATCACAAGCGGCCTCCATCCATCCCACGCTGACACTGAACACACACTGTGGGAGATTCCATTACCAGAAGACCCTGAGGCTCTGGACCTGCCGAGCAGTGTACAACAGCACAGAGGACAGGCCTGGACCGAGCTAAATATGCTGTGAAAAATAGACAGCTCTGAAACAAATTAAATGCAATCTAACCACTCATGTTCTCTCTTTTTCTCTCCACGGAACCAAAATAGTGATGAAAGTGGCTATGGATGTGTTGCTACCTTTGTATTGCTATTTTTTGCCCCTTAACAATCCTTCTAGATGTGAATTCAAACCTCTTGACAAAGAATGAGTGCAACCATTTCAATTATAGAGCACCACTAATAGGCAAAAAGGCAAGGAATTTGAAAAAGTCACTAATAAACACATACAGGAAGCAACTTAGGAGCAATGATAACTTTGGTGTTTGGCTTAGATATGCTATATAGGACCACTGTGGTCTTTATGACCATCATTATGGTGCAATCACTGTACAAAATGTTTTTGACATGTATATAATCATCTACTCTGTGTGTGTGTTATGTTAAGCACCCATGAAGAAGCATTTAGAATTATCATAAAATCTTCCACTGATTCTGGTGACTGCTGTGTGTGTATGTGTTAGTTTGTCCATGTGTTAGTAAGACTGTGTGTTTATGTAATTTTGTGTCTGGGTGCTTACCGCGTTTGGTGAGCAGGACGTTTGCTTGTCGTCTGCCATTACCGTTCTCCACAAAGCATGTGTAGTTACCCAGGTCAGTTTCTTCTAAGACATCTATGGTCAGAGAGATGGACACTTCCTGTTCTCCCAGGTGCTCCCTCAGAGTCCTACAAAACAGTGATGAATATGAAAAAGGATGCCATTACTTGGGAACTGATCCAATCCAGTATTACAGTACTGCTTAATATTTGCTGTGTACTGGAAGAGGATTGGTTTGCTAATGTAAGTTTTTGTAATAAGCTGTTAATGATATTATGGTGGGTAGTTGTAGCATTAGCAAGTGATTTTGTCATCATAACACAACACTGTAATGGCTTAGATGAAAATCGATACACACTGTGTAATATAAACAACAGCAATGATCTGCCTAAGCCACAAGCAACACCAATAACACAACGGATTATGGAAAAGCCAGTATATTAATGAGAATTTCAGTAAGGGAATGTCATAAGCATACACCATGGGCTATATAAATACAGAGAGAGAACAGATTTTGTTTGCACAGTAGGAAAGACTACTCAATAATGTGGTTTAGAGAAGGAAAAAATGTTGCTTTTCTTAGCAGCTACCATGGAAACTAAGCCCGGTTAGGAGAAGAGCATAATAAATAAATAAATAAATAAATAAATAAAATAAAAACCCACAATATTCCGTAAAATAAATGAAGCTTCTCATCACTTCTGAGTCTCCCTCCCTCTCCCTGTTCCATGTTCTCTGCTACTTGCAAATGTTTCTGCTGCCATTGCGGTGCTTTCCACATCATGCTGGACTAATAACGCACGACAGATGACTGCCAGAACACCAGTGTATTGTACCCTGTCCTCCCCAGAGGACACTCCAGTTCATTTAATAACAATTAATCACTGCTACTCTGGCAACACTTGCACTGAGAGTAAATCAGACAAATTACAGCATGTGGCCCATGGCAGAAGGGCTAATAATGGCTGAAATGCGTCCAGTCTTCCTGTGTACCTGTCACTCAGAGGGTCTATTCAGGGCTTTTTCTGCTGACCCGTGACCGGCCCCTGCTAATAAAAATCCCATTCTATTATAGTGGAGAAGGAGAGACTGAACTGACCTGGCTGGATCAAACGAGCCCTCTTTTGCCATGTGGTCAGGAGACAGGGAGGTCTGTTATTGTCTTGGAGTGCCTCTTGTGTTTTTATCTCACACACATGCACTAGCTCAGAAACATACTAACACACTTATACCTAAAACTAACGAGAGGCCATCCAACATGAAACCCAACAAATCAGAGAATCATTATCATCATACAACACAGTATTAGGATGCCACTACTTTTTTGTTATGGTGTGTTATAACCACAGACCCATTGAATCAATGCTGAGTGGTCAGAAGCTTTTCATTTCACAGCAGCTATGGCAGTACCTCCAGCTGCAATGTTCTAATACATTTCTACAGTAAAAGCTTTTGTGGAATTGTTAACATGATGGAGTTTTCTATGATGAAATTTTTATTTAACATTAGCATTTTTGGAAGGAGTCTCCAGTATCAGTGCTTTGTAACAATCAGAAGTATTGCTGTAACTTTAAGTTTTGGACACAAGGAAGTCTCCAGGAGTGAGGGTTTTCTGGATTCTCAGCAACATGCCAAGCTGAATCTTTTTATTGTTTCATTAATTTTGAGAGAGAGAGAGAGAGAGAGAGAGAGAGAGAGAGAGGAGCTGGTGAGGGAATAACTGTTTATAGCTGCTATAATGTAAAAGTGAATCAAGTACTAGCTTGATTCACAGATGTTCAATAACATTAAATGCAACTATTAACTATAGACTAAATAAAAACATGATGTGACATTCGCTAATTAATAAAAATTGTTAGCATTGACAAATTACTCTTGTATAAGATGAATAAAACACTTTGTTGTTGTAGGAAAATAATCCACTTCGGGATGGTATCAGTAAATCCACTTTGCATCACTCTTCTGTTGATTATTTTCCTATAACATCATGTTCTTGTGGTTTATTTTTCAGTTATGTGTTACAGTAAGTTACTTTGTGTTATCCTTTGTTAACTTGCTTCGGCAGCTAGTCTACTAGCTCATACATACCCTGATTGCCAGAAGCCAAAATAACAAACTCACCTAAGGATGCGTTTTAACAAACTCCCAACAGCATACTGCAGAGATTTACTGACACACCATCCTCAGTGTAAGTGCAAAAGTTAGGTTTGGTTAAATAATCCACATAAAGCTGTTACTGTACTGTAAGCGAGAAGGTAAACTGTCTGCATGTAGCTTGCAACTAAAAACAGAATGACAGCTTTATGAAAATATGGTACATCCTACACATCTGATGTTTTGCAAAAGCCTGTGCTAAGTAATCGAGTGATTTCTTAGCACATCCCTTTTGACATCATTAAGCCAGAAGTTGAAAAGTACAACTGTCGATGTGGTATTGCTTTGATAAGGAGGCAGAACAAAATGTACAATAGCATACAAGAAAGACATCTCTTTCTCTCCCATCCATCCATCCATCCATATCTCTCTCTCTCTCTCTCTCTCTCTCTCTCTCTCTCTCTCTCACTCTCTCTCCACGTGTTATCCTGACAGCAGGATTGGTGAGGAGCTGATGACGTTTTAAAATGTGCACTTGACCATGTCCAGTACTTTAGCCTTAAAGTGTCATTGGGAAAAAAAAAGCTGTTGGGAAATGCTGGAGAGGCCAGGGTGTTTATTCATCTGTGCTGAGACAAGAGAGAGCCCTGTGCTTTGTGACAGCTCAAGCCCCTGACTACAGTCAGGGGGAAATCACGCACAGAGAAACCATTCAAATTCATACAGAGCAGCAGCAGCCTTTGGTTGTAAATCAAAATATTTAATATCTAACTTTCAGCAACATGCATAATATCTTTTCAGTTTATAGTGGCATATGAAAAATGCTACACACACACAAATGCAGACATATAAACAAAAATATCAACTATAATACCAAATAGTAATAACCAAGACTCCAGCAGCTCTCTGATAAGCAGCTTCATGAGAATGTAGTTTTAGGCTTTGATGGCTCTGAAGCAAAGCAAGATAGGAGTCTCGAGGCGATGCATGACTGACATGTCTCCAGGGCACACTGGCAGTACAAATATACTGTCTGATCCCTGGTATGGCCCAATGCCCAAACCCAGAGGCTAAGACACTGGGAGCATCAGGGTAATGGCTCTAATAGGTGTAGGGATGTTGATAAATCTGAAGTGTGGTCATGAAACTTCTATTCTAAAAATATAACTATCATAAAAGTTCTATTCCAGAAGATGGGGAAAATGATAAATATAGCTTGATCTGCAAAGTAATACAACCACATGCAAACATACATCTCCCTGGCTTTTTCCTGAATCTGTCAACCTGTCACTTAACATTAAATGTACTCCACTCTGTCAGCTTTCTCTCCTACCAACATTCCCCTCCATTCTATTCTTATTATTTTCCCTTTCTTTCTCTTCTTCACTCTCTCATCCTTCCCCCAGCAGTCACCACAACAGCCCCTAATTGGCTGGATTTTCCCTAAGGATAGGGGATGGTGTTGGCGCTCCATCTCTGCTGGTCTAACAAAAATAGAAACAGAATAGAATAGAATAATATTTTTGTCATTGTACTTGGGTACAATGAAATATTGTATGTCTTCTCTCATATAGAAATAAATAGAAAATAAATATAGACTATAAAATATAAAGAGCAACAGCAGTAGCAGCAGCAGTCGTAATAGCAGCATAGTATTTTAAAGTGACTCTTGTGCAAGTTACTCAGCTATATCTTAGATGATTAAGCTCCCATATTTACAATATCATGGAAACAATCTCTGAGAGTGAGGGTGGGTGTGTGTGTGTGTGTGCATATGTATATGTGTCACAGTTCCTGGTGTGTGTGTGTGTGTAGGTGCCTTGCAGTCAGTACTTTGCCTGGGCAGGGAGGGGTGTGATGGAGGCTACAGGTCTGGGAAAGAAGCTGTTCCTCAGGCTGTTGGTGTGGGCTCTTATTGTCCCGAACCGTCTGCTGGATGGCAGTGGTTCAAACAGGGAGTATCAAAGATGTGTGGTATCTCAGAATACTGCTAGCCTTCCTTTGCAGTGAGCGGACATAAATGGTGTCCAGGTTTGGGAGCTCTGTCCTGGGCCACCTTCACCACACCATGCAGGTCCTTCTGTTTGGTGGCTGTGCAGCTAGCATACCACACGGTGGCACAGTTTGTTAGGATGCTCTTGAAGGTGCTCCTATAGCAAATTTTCCAAGAGTCTCTGTGGGATCTAAGCCTGTTTCAGCTTTCTGAGGAAGAAGAGTCTTTGTTGGACCTTCTTAACCAGGTGTGAGGTGTAGCAGGTCCATGTTAGCTGTTTTGACACATAGACTCCAAGGAACTTTAAGCTTTCCATCTTTTCCACTGCTTCTTCATGGCCCCTTTTACACAGGCTGTTCAAGGCTGGAATTTTGTGCCTTTTCTCGCCTCGCCTTTCTGTGTAAAAGGTCCGAATGCGGAACAGGGAATCATTTTGTTCTGCCACTGAGCCGAAACAGTTGGTAGTAACAGAGCTGTAATCGATGTCTGTGTAAAAGATACAGCTGGCATTGTGGAACAGGATTGTAACATTTTTCATATGACATTCTTCTCTCTGAGAAGAACCAACAAACATGTCCGTCTACAGAGTCTAAGGTCCATGTGCTATGTGTTGTTGTTAAAGTAATCCTCAGTGTGCTATCTGTATTTGTGCTTTGCATGTCCAATGTCACTCTTAAGTTTTTCCCATGTTTCACTGTAGCTTGACTGTCAGCTAACCAGAAAGCTGCCTTCTACTCCTTGAGTAGTGTCCTCACATCCATGGCTTCTGGTTTGGAAACACTTATTGTACTATGTGTGAACACATTCTCTGTGCAATAGTTTATGTATTCTAGGACTGATCCAGCATATTCCTCCAAGTCTGATCCCTCTGCAAGCAAATTCCTCCCAGTCTTGCCACATTGAGGTGGCTTCGTCAGACCACACTTGTACTGTCCTGATGGCTGGTTTTGTTTTGCAGATCCATGGTCTGGGGATAGAGTTAGGGAAGTATGGTCTGATTGCCCTAGGTGTGCAGAAGAAGTTGCTTTAAATGCTTCTGGAATGTTTGTATAAACTTGGTCCAGGACACTGTTCTCTCTCGTCAGAAAATTAAAATTTTATGGAATTTGAGTATGATCAACTTAAGATCTATGTGGTTGAAGTCCCCTAGTACATCGATCACATTGTCTGGGTGCACTGTCAGCTGGTTGTTAATGCAGTCATGTAGCTTTTCCAACACTAGCCTAGCATTAGCTTGTGGGGGAATGTATACTGGCATGACTATTATTGTCATGATTTCCCTCGGGACAAAGAATGGTCTGCACCTTACAGTTATATACTCCAAGTCCGGGCAGCAATGTTTATTAACCATATCCATGGCTGCACACCAGCTGTTGTTTATATATGCTAGTATACATAGTCCTCCTCCTCAGCTCTTCTCGGAGTCCCTCATGTGGTCAACAGAGCAGCTGGCTCGCTCTATAGCAGCAGCTGGAACATTGTGGTTCAGCCATGTCTCTGTGATGATTGTCATACATTGCGGAGTTATTCTCAGTCTGACCTCGTCCATCTTGTTGGTGAGAGACCTGGAGTTGGCAAGGAACAGGCTCAGAAGCATTAGTCTATATGGGTTAGACTTTAGCTGGGAATGTAGCCTGGCTCACTTCTTCCCCCACTTCTGTTTCCTTTCCATTCGTCACTTACTCCGCTTCTCTGGTGTGGTGGGATAGTAATTTCAATGGGCTCCTGTGTGCATAAAATCTTCAGGAGGATAAAAGTTGTGTCAAATCCAAGATCCGTGTGGCAGTCTCTGATTAAAAAACAAAACAAAAAAAAAAACAACAAAAAAAACCAACAACCTTGGATCGGTCATACATGTTGGAAGGCCAACATAATTTTTTATTGATAAAAGATAGACTAACTATGAAAACTAAGAGATAAAAATTAGGAGAATGCCAAGGTACTGCATCTGTATGTGCTGCCATTTTAATTTCTTAAGAAATATGTTTTCTTAAATGTCACTCAGTTGACCACCTCATTTTCTCATTCTTTTCACTGCCTGTTTAACCATGTGTTGGTGTTAACCTTTGTATTAGTTTCCATTTGCATAGGTTTCTAAGAGCATAGGGCACTCTGGCTGGGTTTGCATGTGCATGTGCACTCTGGCTGGGTGCAGTTTATGCGTATATGCATGTTCAGCACACATGCACCTACATGTGTGTTTAAGGAAATGTGTAAGGACTGTACAGCATAAATACAATAGTAAGCATATGGTTATGTTCTGGAATGACAATAAAAACATTCTCATCCTTATCTGACATATTCTGGCCTTTTATTATGATTATGATTATTATTATTATTATTATTATTATTATTATTATTATTATTATTAATAATAATAATAATAAAAAAAATCAATATATTGATTGCAAGTCACAATGAGCGAAAAATGTCATGAATAATGACATTTTTCATTGTAAGATCTTCCCTTTCTCATTTCTCACTGTGGCCACCCGTAATGAAACAATAATCATTTCCTCTACTGCAGCCATGGGACATTTTATCATAATTGAGTGTCTTAGTTAATGAAGAAAGCCAAGATTTCATGTGAGTATGAGAGAAAATGGAACAAAAATGTGTGTAATGAATGAAATATGTAGAATGTAAAAACCATCAAGCACAGTTATTTCCAGGAAAAAAAAAGTTGCACCTTTACTAATATTACACTACTACTACTACTACTACTACTACTACTACTAATAATAATAATAATAATAATAATTGATTGAAATCGTGATTCTTCTGAGCATAGAATGTGCACTGTGGTGTCCAGCAAGAAATACTCCAATTTGTTTCCACTGGACATGCAAAAATATAATATGGTGTCCCACATGGGCCTGTTCTGGGTCTATTATTTCCCTTATATATCCAGCCTAACGGACATGTAATTTGCACATATAATGTAATTCATTTCTATGCAAATGACTATAAAAGTCAAATGCATGGATGAATTGAAATGTCTATTTCTTAAGGTCTGATAGATAGATAGATAGATAGATAGATAGATAGATAGATAGATCACTTTATTCATCCCAGAAGGAAATTCACATATTACAGCAACATAGAGAGTTAGAAAGTATACTAAAAGTAATTTAACATTCTAAATGAAATAAAACAAGAATAAACATGTAAAATTGTATATTGTACGATATGGTAGTGCTGTGTAACCATTTGTGTATATGTTCACCTGCCACTTTAATAGGAACACCTTTACATCTGCTCATTTATGCAGTTATCCAATCAGTCAATCATGTGAAAGTAGCACAATGCATGCAGGTGAAGAGCTTCAGTTAATGTTTATAATCAAACATCAGAATGGGGGAAAAGTGTGACTTCTGCGACTTTATTAACTGTGGCATGGCTGTTCGTGCCAGAAGGGCTGGTTTCACAGGAGTGGAACCTAATGTGCTCTTCTGCTGTTGTAGCCTATCCACTGCAAGGTTTAATGTTTTGTGCATTCTGAAATGATTTTCTGCTCACCATGGTTGTAAAAAGTGATTATCTGAGTGACAATATCCTTCCTGGCAGCTTGAACAAATCTGGCCTTTTCCTTTTGATCTCTCTCATCAACAAGGCATTTTCACCCCAGAACTGTCACTCACTCAATGCTTTTCTTTTCACACAATTCTTTATAAACTCTCGAGACTGTTGTGTGTGATCACAACACTTCCACCTTGCTATATAGCATATAATTTGCTACACTCTGGTTGTGGTACGCTAATTTAAACATAACATTCATGTGGTGTAAGACATGTTGTTGTTGGTTTTTTTTTAATTAAACTTGAAAAAATTAAGGTTATAGACTGTAAGGATATCAAGGAAAACCCTGTCTTGGCTTCAGAAATTTCATGTTCAGTAAAACCAAGCTGTAAGTTAACTACGTTATCGCAGACTTCAACATAAGTATTTGTAAGAGATGCTGGGGTACACGACGAATACAGTTTACATGATGTATATTACTCTAGTTTGAATAATAAAAAAAAAAAAGATTGCAGCATAAAGAAAATATCTATTTTCTGTTGGCCATGGACATTTTGTGGAACGGTAATCCAAAGTCCAGAGGCACTGAATAATCTGCCACCATAGAAAACCATTGGACCAGTACAAGTAGGTCTTTTCCCCCAATTTAATAGTGGTGGTTCCAAGGCTAGTGTCTATGGTGCTTATTACACTGAATTCTCAATGCCAAAAGAACAGCTTCTCCATGATTAAGAATGAATTAAGAAACTTGCACAAATGCATAAGGTTTCTTTGTACCTTGAGCTTGCAACTAGTTCCAGAACCAGCCCTGGCACCTTCTCAGTACTGGAGGACTCAGTTGTGTGAGCTTGGGTGTACTGGATGATTAGAATATGTGAGCTGGGCTGTATTGGATGGCTTGATTGTGTGAGCTGGAATGTTCTGAATGACTTGATTGTATGAGCTGAAATATACTGTGTCTGGGATGGGTTGGTAGACGGATGTAAGTTCAGAAGCGTTTTTTGTTATTAATAAAAGTGACACTAGGCAAACAATCCAAATCAGCAGGCAAAATCATGAATGGATAACACGCAATAGGCGAGGCACAAACTGACTATCCAAGGCACAGAAGAAAGCACAATTAAAAAAAACAGGAACATGAATCAGGAAACCAGCAGATAAATATGGAAACACAGCTTGGTAAAGTGTCACTAACAATGTAACGCAATACTTTGCAATGAGCATGTGTTTACACAGTCTTTATATAGGTGCACTGATCGCGCCTTAATCTTGTGCAGGTGTGCATTGTTAACGGCGCGCGTGCGAGAATCCGCTTGGCACGCGTGCTGTCCGGAGCACGCCCGAGAGTCCGTCAGATGCACGCGCCACAGCGCGCAAGTGTGACATACTGGATAACTAGATTATGTGAGCTGGAATGCACTGGATGACTCAAGTGTGTGAGCTGGAGTGTACTGGATGAAAAGCACTGTGAAATATGAAGGGAAATATCTAGAACAGTTAGACCTCAGACTCAGGGCTGTGTTTCCAGCAGGTTGTTTGCCCCTGGTTTCATGTATTAGATCCTGGCAGCACTGTGTACCTGTCTTACCACACCTTAATAAAGATTGCATGCAAAGCTACATTAATAATGTACAGAATAAAACACTGATAACGATCAGAAAATGAATAACCAACATAATTTTCA
Source organism: Galeichthys feliceps (assembly GCA_025399955.1). Classification (NCBI taxonomy): domain Eukaryota; kingdom Metazoa; phylum Chordata; class Actinopteri; order Siluriformes; family Ariidae; genus Galeichthys; species Galeichthys feliceps. The sequence continues at coordinate 7,309,856 of JAODTV010000020.1, forward strand.
GAAAGAGCTCTCTCACACTAACCCTGTTCTCAACTCAAAATCCAAAAGAGTTTCAATTTCATATATCTATAGTTACACTAAAAAAAGTTTGAGCCAAGTTTGAGCTATCAAAGCTCAGAAGTCTCTACTCTCTGTGAATAACACCAGCATTAAAAATGTCAGGGAATTTCGCTACTTAGGCCATCTGATTACGAACACAGAAAAG
>JAODTV010000020.1:7936173-7946719 GCA_025399955.1 Galeichthys feliceps
TTTTTACATCAGAAAAACCTATAATTTTAACAGGGTGTGTACACTTTTTATATCCACAGTAACTACTCACCTGAATATGTCAATTTCTACTGTTAGGGCAATAATAAAAAAGTGGATATCAACTGTTAGAAACTTGCCTGGAAGAAGACCCAAGTTTATTTTGCCCTCACATACAGTGAGGAGGATAGTAAGGGAGACAAAAAATCCCCAAGGATCACTGTTGGTGTATTATTAAAAAAAGTAAATGTAATTTCTGTGCGCATAGGCACAGCATTCTCCTTGGACTGCACCTTTCATGCAGCCCCATGCTCAAGCTCATTAGGACTAATTTCCATGCACCTGTTCCTGATCAAAGCGCAGTCATACTTGCACATATATGGACTCTCCTGACACATAGACTTTGCGAAGTATACGCTTAGTACCCTGTGTCTGACATTACCTAGCCTTTGTATTGATTTTCTGGTTTTAACTCTTACTTGTATTTTTGGATTTTGCCCTTTGTCCTCTGCCTTGGTTATACTGCCTGTATTACCATTGCCTGTTTTTTGATACTGCTTTTGCCTGACATTTTGGAAGTGTATGCCAGCTTGCTTTCAGTAAACTCTTTCAGCACTGACATCCATCCATTGCTCATTTACATGACAGAATACTTCACTGACCACATGGATGTAGTGGAAGAGAGCAGGCACACTATGCAACACCACGCCAGAGTCACGGTGCTTAAACCAGGATCAGTATGGTTCATCCAGCGGCTGGGGTTGGATATACTGGCATCCTATGATGGTATAGCCTATTCACCCTGTGGATTTCTGCTACAGTGCAGGCTCTTCTATAAGGACCTGGTAGAGCCCAAGCCTGCAGAGAATATCTGGGTAGGATGCATTAATTATTGTCTCACTGGACCAGCAAACTGGTGGGCTGAGTACCTATTCACCTTTGAGCACCCATGCCTCCAAGACGCCACGTCTTTTGGCAACATGTTAAAGTTCCTGTTCCAGGCACTAGGGAAGGAGGATCCCTTCAAATTTTTTTGGGGGTGGGGGGCTGGTACTCCAGAAGCTGACGCGGCTGCAGATGAGGAGGCCTCTGTTCCAGAGCTCCCTCTTGAGGCCAACACAATGACAGAGTGGGAGGCCTTCACTCCAGAACTCCCTCCTGAGGCTGGCACAGTGGCAGACATGGACGACTCCACTCCAGAGCTCTCACCAGAGGCCAACAGGGTGGCCCTTACTCCAGAGCTCACACCAAAGGCTGACAGGGTGGCCCTTACTCCAGAGCTCACACCAAAGGCTGACAGGGTGGCCCTCACTCCAGAGCTTGCACTGGAGGCTGACAGGGTGGCCCTCATTCCAGAACTCGCTCTAGAGCTCACACTGGAGGGAGACAGGGCAGCCGTCAGTTCTGAGCTTGTTCCAGAGCTCACACTGGAGGCCGACAGGGCAGCCCTCACTCCAGAGCTCGCACCAGAGGGTGACAGGGTGGCTCTTGCTTCAGGCTTCAGGGAGGACGAGATCTTTGCTTCACTGCCAGGCTTCAGGGAGGACAATATCATCGTTCCACCACCAGGCTTCAGGGAAGATGAGGTCTTCACTTCACTGCCAGGAGGATGAGAAAATTGATCCACCGCCTGGCTTCAGGGATGACAAGATCGTCGCTCCACCGCCAGGCTTCAGGGAGGATGCCATCGCTCAAACTAAACCTTTGTCTGTCTCTGAGCCCATGTCCAAACCCGAATCCCTGTTGAAGACAGAGTCCATGCCTATGTTCAAGTCCATGCCCATGGCTATGCCTGAGTCCATGCCAAGGTCAAAGTCTAAGCCAGAGTCCAAGCACATGTCCTTGTCTGAACCCATGCCCATGTTGATGCCAGGGTCCTTGCCCATGGCTATGTCCATGTAATGACATGAATGGCCTGAGTCCATGCCTAAGTCCATGCCCATGCTGATGCCAGGGTTTATACCCATGCTCAAGCCCATATCCACACTTGAGTCCATGCCAATGCTCAAACCCATGTTCTTATCAAAATCCATGCCTGAACCTCAGCCCATATCTGAGCCCAGTTCCATTTTTGGGCCTATGCCTGCATACATGCCTCCATACCAAGCCAAACCTGAACCCAAGGTTCCACTTGCATCCATGCTCCCATACAAAGGCCAACCTGAACAAAAACCTCCGCCTAAGCCCATGTCATGTCATGTCAGAGCCAGAGCAGAGCTTCGAGAGGACTTCGTCCAGCTCCCGATCCTCATCTCTGTGGCCAACCAAGGAGGTTTTTGCTCCCAGAGGGAGCTCTTTGGGGGGGGAGGGGGTGTTCTGTCATGTCTGTGTGCATTGGCGCTCGGAGCATGCAGCATGTGCCTCAGACTGCAACTTGCATGCAGTGTCATGCTCAAGCTCATTATGACTAATTGCCATGCTCCTGTTCCTGTTCAGAGCACAATCAAAGCTCATGCATAAAAGGACTCTCCTGACACACAGACTTTGCGAAGTATATGCCTAGTACCCTGTGCATGACATTATCTAGCATTTTGTATTGCTTTTCCAGTTTTGACTCTTGCTTGTATTTTTGATTTTGCCCTTTGTTTCTGCCTTGGTTATGCTGTCTGTGCTTCACATTACCATTTGTCTGTTTTTCATTATTGCTTTTGCCTGATATTTTGGAACTGTCTGCCAGCTTGCTTTCAATAAACTCTTTCAGCACTTACATCCATTACCAATTTACATGACAGTAAATTTTTAGGGTTTCCAAGTCTCCAAAACCACCATCAGACACCATTTCCATACCAACATGGAATAACTATTGGAAGGTATGCCAGAAAAAAAAGCCTTTTCTGTCAGTTATCCACAAATGTAAGCACCTGAAGTTTGTGAAATACAACTTTGACTGGAACTGTGTTGTGTTGTCTGATGTAACAAAAATGAAGCTTTTTGTTAATAAATATTCAAGGTGGGTTTGGTATAAAAAGAAGGGTGATAAGAAGGAAAAGAACCCTATCCCAACTGTAAAATATGGTGGAAGTTCTGTGATGTTTTAGGGCTGTTTTTCCTCCAAAGGACCTGGAATCCTTGTTAGGATACATGGCATCATGGACTCCATGCAATACCAAAAAACCACAGAATCAAGCTTCTGCCATGTTCACCTCAGTTCCCTGACCTGTACCCCATTGAAACCCCGTGGGGTGAGCTGAAGAGGAGAGTGCACAAGAGAGGGCCTAGGAACCTGGATGATCTAGAAAGAGTCTGTAAAGAGGAATGGTCCCAGATGCCCTGCTCTGTATTCTCCAACGTTACAAGAGGAGACTCAGTGCTGTTTTACTGGCAAAGGGAGGTTGCACAAAGTCTTAAATGCAGGGGTGTGAATATGGCACGTGTTTTTGTTGAAAATATATATTTCCTGATGAGGGATTTGTGTTCTCTGAATAAATGTATTTAAATTAAAGATTGAATGAGATGAAACTATTTCACCAAACAGTGGATTTTTTTCTCACCCTTTTTACTAATCATTACAATATATGCAAGCCCTGTGGTCTTGTCAGACAAGGGGGGTTTAGACATTCAGCGAGGACAGGCCCTTTAATGGCTGTGCAGGCCTATGGCAGTGTGGCAATCTCTGCTGAAGTTTGGACACAGGAAAGATGAAGATGTTGCTTGAGTAGTTGCCCTGGCTTTGCTTCTTTTTCGGCAAGCCTCAGTGTCAGTAGCATGTCGTTCCTCCAGCACGGCCACTCCTGATGACAATTTAGCCTTCCAGGACAGACGATTGTTTGCAATTTGGGACCAGCTATCAGGATTTATGCCACATGACTTCAGGTCTTGCTAGCACCCATCCTTGAAACAAAGACAAGGGCAACCCACTGAGTGAGCCCCATGGACAAGTTGACCATCCAGCAGGTCCTTTGGGATTCTCCCATCCTTCATATGGTGCAGGTGACCCAACCAGCATAGATTCCTCTCAGCCAGAATGCTATAGATGCTGGGAATCCTTGCATACTTGAGAACGTCTGTATTGGTATCTCTGTCTATCCATGATATTCCTAGGATGCAGCGGAGACAATGTAGGTGAATTGAGTTTACTCTCTTCTCTTGGCATGTATATATGGAGCCCAGCATTCACTACTGTATAGTAGATTACTCTGGATGTAGGCTTTGTGCACGATGACCTTGGTATTAGAGGTTAATTTGCTGTTATCCCATACTCTCTTCTTTAGACATGACATAGTTGCGGCTACCTTAGCAATCCTCAGTGTCTAGGGACAAGTTTGCAGTTACTTTAGCCCCAAGGTAGATCAAGAAGTCCACTGATTTGAGTGTTTGACCATCCAGAAGAATATGTGGTGAAGATGCAGTGTCCTGTCCTAAGACTTTGGTCTTCTTCAGGCTGATTTCTAGGCTGAATTCTTTGAAAATTGATAAACAATTCAGTGTCAGCAAGAAGAGCTGCATCATCAGCAAAAAGAGGTTCACAAATGACCACCTGGCACACTTTGGTCTTCGAGCGATGGCGAGTAATCTGCCATCGCTACGAGTGTGCAAGTAGACACCTTCAGTTGAATTTCCAAATACATATCATAGAAGCATCAAAAAGAAGATGCAAAAGAGGCTAGGGGCTAGAACACATCCCTACTTCATGCCACTGCTGACTGGGAAGGGTTCAGATGAGGCGCCATCGTGACAGTGCTCCGTGAGTTTGGGTGGAAGGACTTGATTATTTCTAGCAGAGTTGGTGGGCATCCCAGCTTTTGGAGTAGCTTGAACAACCCACATTGATCAAATCCATCCATTATCCATAGCCGCTTATCCTATGCAGGGTCGCGGGCAAGCTGGAGCCTATCCCAGCTGACTATGGGCGAGGGGTATTACACCCTGGACAAGTCGCCAGATCATCGCAGGGTTGACATATAGAGACAAACAACCATTCACACTCACATTCACACCTATGGTCAATTTAGAGCCACCAATTAGCCTAACCTGCATGTGTTTGGACTGTGGGGGAAACCGGAGCACCTGGAGGAAACCCACACAGACACGGGGAGAACATGGAAACTCCACATGGAAAGGCCCCCTTCGGCCACTGGGCTCGAACCCAGAACCTTCTTGCTGTGAGGCGACAGTGCTAACCAATATACCACAGTGCCACCCATGCCTAATGCCTTAGGCATAATACATTTTCTAATTAACTCATGATCTCCAAGGGTATCCAAGATTTATCATGTAATGATATCATGAAGTGATGTCTTTCATGGACATGTTGGCATATTTTCATTCTGGTTAATTGTTTTCTACATTACCCACAATGCCATTCGACTACATGCTGATAGTTGCACCAGTTGGCTAGGACCAATTTTTAACTCTACCTAAATGACGAAATGCAGCAGGTCTGTCCAGCTCCCTCACTTCAATATCTGTACATCCTGCTCAAATCGTTGAGCTTTGTAAACTTCAGCTTTCATGCTAACAGTACCGTCAACACCATCATGCTTGTAGACAACTATCTAGCTGAGCTGACTCTCTGGAGTAACTCAGTGTATAGCTGCACTGCATTCAGGATGCATTCTTTGAGTCTAATTTTTGCTGTTTCCAATATTTCTATATTGGATTTCTCATTAATGTAGAAGTCAATGTATCTGGAAAATGGGGAGTGAGACAAAAACTTGGTCTTTTGTTTTTAGAAGCTAATAGCAAAATCTGACTTTATGACAATCTGTTCATTTGTTTGATCGCTCTGGGATGTCAACAAGCAATACTTCACAGGAACAACGAAAATACAGCCCAAACCAACGAACCAGTAGCAGAATTGTTTAGCACACCACAAATATTTTATTATAAACACATTTAATGTGGTCTCAGGGTGGATTTTTCTTTGAAGCACAAATTATTATTATTTTGTTTTCAAATATCAAAAGCATCAAAATCGAAACAAAAAGAATAGTGTACAAAAATGATGAATAATTATTCCAAAAAAACAAATTATGATTAATAATAGTAGTAGTAGTAGTAGTAGTAGTAGTAGTGGTAGTAGTAGTCAACATTTTTACCTCAAAGTCATTGATTTTAGGTTTTGATTTTCAGTCTAGATTTTGCATTCGAGCAAGAGTTTTCATTTCACCGCATCACTAGTGCAAATGTCTATTTAGGTATGTATCTTTTGCTAATATTATTACCAGCTGAGGTGACTGAGGGCTCTTGTCGCTTGTGGTTCTGTGTATTACTCAGCACTCTGCTACAAGTTAATCTCCATCATCTTGTAAGATTGCATCTTTTATAGCCTGACTGCTTTGTGGCCACAAAGTGGCAACAGTAATAGTAATGATGATTATAAAATCATTTAAAAAAAAAGCATTCTGTTACAAGAGTTCTGCACAACTGTTTTTGTCTGTGGTAGTTTCATGGTCTTATTACTTCCGCACCGCACAAAAACACATAAACTACATTCTATATAGAGTGTATGAGCAAAATATTTGCAAGGACACAAAACCAACCTGAACAGAATAATAATATTAGAGCATATAAACCATCGAATTGTGTAGTGTAGTGTATTTCATGTTAATAAATTATTGCATTGTCTTGTGACAGTGATACCAATAATGAGATACACATCGCAGTTATGAATACATATTTATTCCTTTCTCTGACACCACATGCCATGTGCCAGGAACAACACCATGACATTTATTATGGTGTGACTCTGCTGGGTGCGTGGTGGACAGCAGTGAACCAGCGCTTTCACTTTACATCATTACTATATAGTCTGTAAGTGGCTGTGTGATGCGTCTAGTGTGTAGGCGTAGCGTTAGTGTGCTTGCCACCTCTCGCTTTCAGCCCTCACCGCTGGCTAGTGGAGCTTCTTGCAGCACTGCGAAAAGAGAGCCGAGTGCGTAAGCCTGTCCTGCCAGTACATAGCCTCTCCACAGCAAGCCCCATGCAGTGCCTCCACGTGGCTACAGATGGAAACTGGGCACCGCAAGGCTCCAGGCTAAACTGCAGGGAGCTCGGAGGAGGTCTGGCCCCCAGACACGTGGCATGCATGGCCCACCGGCGTGTGGACATGCCCTGATGCCCGTGAACCAGACCCCCAGCTATGTGCAAATAGTCGGGTAGATGGAGCTCGTTAGCCTGGGAAGGCAGTCCGTGTAGGGGAAGGAAAACCCTGATTCAAAAACCTCCGCTGCCTTGTGGCTATATCCAATCCTGGAAAAGGCTATGGGAGTAAACCCAGACAGAAAATCTGGAGTGGAGTACGAGAGGCGGTTGACTGTCAAACTCTGGCATCCTTCCTGCAACTCCTGCAGCCGAACCGTCGCCAAGTGTCACGCCTCGTGTTCCCTTGGATCACGCCGGAGAGGCTAAGAGGGGGGTCCTGTTGTTTTTCTTGGGCAGCGCAGGGCTTCCATACACCCGCCCAGGCCAGCGCTCTGGAGAGGCCACTCCAGTTTCCCCCTTTCCTGGGGGTGAGAAACAAACAGGAAGACAGCAGTTACGGGTTATAAGTCCTTGCTAAATTGACGTAGAGCGGGACGCCACGGGCTGCCTTCGACGGTGGGAAGGATCTTCGAAATCCTACTGGTCAGCTACCGCCCACCTCCAGCCGGGCAGCCCCCGGTCAGTTAGGTGCTGACCCGTCACGATCTGCCTGCTCCATTGGGTGCTTGGAGCTTAGAGTCTTACTTGACAAGCAGATTGTATGCTGCGCACCAGACAAACAAGAAAGGAAAAAACAAAAGACCCCAGCCATCCGCATTGGTAGCTGGAATGTACGAACTATGCGCACAAACATGCGTTTGTCCGATGACCTAAGGGTCATAAACGACATTCGTAAGACCGCAGTGATTGATCGTGAGCTACTCAGACTGAACATTGATATAGCTGCCCTGCAGGAAACACGACTTCCTGACAGCGGGTACCTGAAGGAGGACTCCTACACCTTCTTCTGGCAAGGGAAAGCAATCAAAGAAACCAGAGAACACGGAGTCGGCTTTGCTGTCAGGAATACTATGCTGCACATGATAGAACCACCAACAGGTGGTACAGAAAGGATCATTACCCTACGCCTTTCCACGCATGAAGGCCCTGCCAACCTTCTGTGTATTTATGCACCAACTTTACAGGCTACACCTGAAGCTAAAGACCAGTTTTACGAGCAAGTAGACAGTGCTGTTAAGAAAATCCCAGTATCAGAACACATCTTCATCCTGGGAGATTTCAATGCTAGGGTCGGCGCAGACCATGAGTCCTGGCAGAACGTGTTGGGTCACCACGGGATGGGCAAAATGAATGAAAATGGGCAAAGGCTCCTTGAGCTCTGCTGTTACCACAACCTCTGCATAACAAATACCTTCTTCCAAAACAAAGCTATCCATAAAGCATCCTGGCGACACCCCAGATCAAAACACTGGCACCAGTTGGACTTAGTCATCACTCGACGTAGTTCCCTAAACAGTGTCTGCAACACAAGAGCCTACCACAGTGCAGACTGCGACACTGACCACTCTCTGGTTGCCTCAAGGATAAAAATAAAGCCCAAGAAGCTGTACCACACAAAGAAGAAAGGCCAGCCAAGAATCAATGTCAGCAAGACTGCCTTCCCAGACAAAAACCAGGAGTTCTTAGGGCGTCTTGAAGAAACCCTGAACAATGACCTAACACATGATGCGGAGCATAGGTGGGAGTCACTCCGTAACACCATCCATAGCGCAGCCGTCTTGACCTATGGAAAGAAGGAGCGTAAAAACACAGACTGGTTCGAAGCAAACATCTCTGTATTGGAACCCATCATTGACATGAAACGCAAAGCACTGCTCAACTACAAGCAAAACCCCAGCAGTCTGAACTTACAAGCATTAAAAGCTGCCCGACAAGAAGCTCAGCGGACATCACGCCGCTGCGCAAACAACTACTGGCTCCAGTTGTCAGAACGCATCCAGTTCGCATCTGACACTGGCAACATCAGGAAAATGTATGAGGGCATCAAACAACCAACAGGCAAACCAATCAAAAAGTGCACACCCCTTAAAGCGAAGACAGGAGAGATTATCACTGACAAAGATAAACAAATGGCACGCTGGGTTGAACATTACCTGGATCTGTACTCAACAGAAAACTCAGTCTCTCAAGACGCACTAGACAACATCGAAGACTTACCTGTTATTGAAGAGCTGGATGCTGAACCTACCATAGAAGAGTTGAGTAAAGCCATTGACTCTATGCAAAGCGGGAAAGCACCGGGTGAAGATAATATTCCAGCTGAGATTATTAAGTGCGGTAAACCTGTCCTACTAGAACCACTCCATGAGCTATTATGTCTTTGCTGGAAAGAGGGCAAAATACCCAGGGCAATGCGTAACTCCAAGATCATCACACTGTACAAGAATAAGGGAGATCGCAGTGATTGTAATAGCTACAGGGGCATCTCTCTTCTAAGCATCATGGGAAAAGTCTTCGCCAAAGTGGTCCTTACCCGTCTTCAAGTACTGGCTTACCGTGTCTACCCGGAATCCCAGTGCGGGTTTCGAGCTGAGAGATCTACAACAGACATGATATTCTCTGTACGACAGCTCCAAGAGAAGTGCCGCGAGCAGCAGAGGCCGCTATACATCGCCTTTATCGACCTGACGAAGGCTTTCGACCTTGTCAGCAGGAAAGGCCTGTTTCAGCTGCTGAAGAAGGTTGGCTGTCCCCCACAGCTGCTCAGCATCATCATCTCCTTCCACGAGGACATGCAGGGTGTGGTTAGCTATGACGGGGAGACCTCCAAACCCTTTGCAGTTTGTGGCGGGGTGATACAAGGGTGTGTCTTGGCCCTGACCCTGTTTGGAATTTTCTTCTCTCTGTTGCTGAACTTTGCGTTCGGTCACTCCACACAAGGTGTCCACTTACACACCCGAAGTGATGGTAAGCTGTTTAACCTGGCCCGTTTGAGAGCCAAGACCAAAGTCCGCACAGTCCTGATCAGAGACCTGTTGTTCGCTGACGACGCAGCACTGACCTCGCACGTCGAGCATGAGCTACAACAGATGATCGACCAGTTTGCACATGCCTGTAGGGAGTTTGCGCTGACCATCAGCATCAAGAAAACGATCGTCATGGGCCAAGACGTTCCCAACCCACCAGCCATCACCATTGGTACAGAAGTGCTTGAGGTGACAGATCACTTCACATATCTCGGCTCAACTGTCACAAATAATCTGTCTCTAGATAAGGAAATCGACAGACGGATAGCTAGGGCTGCAGGTGTGATGACTCAACTTGGAAAGAGAGTGTGGGACAATAACCACTTGACCCTAAACACAAAACTTACAGTGTACCGATCGTGCGTTCTCAGCACGCTGCTGTATGGCAGTGAGTCATGGACCACATATGCCAGACAGGAAAACCGCCTTGAAAGTTTTCACCTACGTTGCTTGAGGCGCATCCTTGGCATCTCATGGAAGGACAATGTTCCCAACACAACTGTTCTGGAGCGTGCCGGCTCCCTGAGCATGCATCTCTTCCTCTGCCAACGTCGCCTACGATGGTTGGGTCATGTGTACAGAATGAAGGATGGGCGTAT
>JAODTV010000020.1:9399177-9412879 GCA_025399955.1 Galeichthys feliceps
TTTTTCGTAATAACTCAGAAACTAAGAGGGATAGAGAGGTGATCTAAAGTTCAAATGAAACAGAAAATAAAATCCTATTTTATGGTATGCATATGACGTCACAATGACATTATTAAATCATGTCAATGACGTTATATGACATAAAAATTGCATTTTTCATAATTCAGAAACTAACAGGGAAATGCAAGCAAGGATGTGTCAGTCATATTTGTAAAATTTGACAGTGAGCTAGTTGGATCTCAAAAAACAAGGAATCATGAAAATCACTGCGTTTCAACGGTGCATGTGTAACGTCACTACGACATCATAGAGTGATGTCAATTATGTCAACATTTGGGGCCCTAGGCGCACACATTACTGACTGGGCGGGATTTGCTCGCGTTAAGCTGCTTTAATTAAAATTCTGTAAAGCTGCTTTGTGACAATGTCTATTTCTATAAAAGCGCTATAAAAATAAACTTGACTTGATCTGTAGTATATGTCGAAATGAGTTTGTGATACCAGAGTGTTAGCAAACCGTTTGTGCCTGAAAAAGTTTCTCGTCAGTGCTGTCACTCTGTAAATGTGTTAAAGTTTATTGTCTTATGTATTTGACACTGTTTAATGATTAGTGTGTGTTAGCAGATTAGTTCTGAATGTAGAATATAAAGTATAATAGCACACAGAGATATATATTGAAAAGTTTTAGACTGAAAAAAAAAATGCACAAGTCATCTCCCATGAAGCCAAATGCATACAATGCCATCCATAAGTATTCACCCCCTTGAACTTATTTTTCACATTTTGAAGTGTTACAACCTGGGCTGAAATCGATTTAAATTGAGATTATATATATGTCACAAATCTATACAAAATAGGTAATAATAAAGGAGTGGGGGGATCCAAATAATTTACAAATAAAAATGTAAAATCAAATCTGATTGCGTAAGTATTCACCTGCTGTTGCTGTGAAACTCCTAAATTAGCTCTGGTGCAATCAGTTGGCATCAGAAGAGAAATTAGCTGAATGGAGTCGACCTGTGTCCAATTAAAACATCGGTTCCCAAACATTTTCGGCCATTATGAATTTTCTACATTTTATAAATTCCAGATTTACAATTTAAGACTACATTTAGCAATAATAGTAAAGTGGTGCAGTGGTTAGCATTGTTGCCTTGCAGCAAGCAGATTCGAGGTTCAAACCTCATGGCTGATGGGGGCCTTTCTGTATGGAGTTTGCATGTTTTCCCCTGTGCGGGTTTCCTCTGGGTGCTCTGGTTTCCTCCCACAATCCAAACACATGCTGATTAGGTCAACTGGTTACTCTGAATTGGTGTGTGAGAGAATGGTTGTTAATCTCTGTGTTTGCCCTTTGGTAGTTTGGCAACCTGTCCAGGATGTACACCACCTCACGCCCAATGCAGCTGGGATTGGTTCCAGCTCACCCGCAACCCTGATGGATAAGTGGTATAGAAAATGGATGGATGGATTATACAGTAAAATATGTCATGTAAGTGACTAAAAAACAAATAAATAGTCCTTGTCCAGGCTTTCCTATCTAGTGGGAAGTGTGAGCATGCCTTTCTCGGACCTTACATTCAAAAGTATTTACTAATTTAGAAGAATGGTTTAAAAAAAACAGACCTTTTGGTATATTTGATGGCTACATGAGGTTTTTTTTTTTTTTGAACACTAACCATAATAGGAAAACTACTGTTTGTATTAGTACTTGGTCTAGAACAAGTACGCAATTTGAGACAGAATTCAGTTTGTTTAGCAAAGGTAGATGGACAGGGAAATTTGTTTCTGTTGTTGAATACTACACTAGGTGAAAAACAGTACACTCTTCATTTAAATGTGGCTTGATTGAATGTGACTCCCAGTAATATTTCAAGATACAAAAACCATTTTCATAGTTAGAGTGATATTTCTCATATTAATTTGTAAACGAAATGAACAAAAAAAAAGAAAAAAAGAGATTGTGAGTTTCTTTCATAACCCTGTTGTCAGTCATGCACGCTGTGGCGGTGCACCTGAAGGCGCGCCCATGGCGGCACGCGCTGGTATTGCACTCCTGCATTTGCGCAGTAAATGAGGTGTATCTGAACCTGATTAAGGAACTAATCAACAGATTATTTAAGGACTGTTCAGATGTCGCCTCAGCACGAAGTATTACTAGCGTCAGCACGTATTGCCAAGCCTTGTTTCCCTGCTATTGTATTCCATGGTTTTTCTGATCCTTGCCTTGATTCTCGTTTCTGTTCTCGCTCTGCCTTTGACATCCCGTTTGCGCCTTGCCCGACCTCTCGCTTATTCCGACCCTGATTATTGCCTGCCGTATTGGACTATCTGCCTTGGTGTATGTTTGTCAACCACGCCGGTTTGTTTCCCGTCACGCCTGTTTTGTATCTAGTCACGTTTGTTTATCTGTTTATGAGCATTGTAAATAAACACATCTTTGCACATACATCCGCCTCCCTCATCGTACCTGACAGCGCCTCGTCAGCTATCAGCTCATATACGACTCGATTTCGTGGAATAACTGTTAAATATACAATTTTTCTCATCGGTACAATTAAATCGCTAAGTGTGACAATTATACATATAATACATTTCAGGTGGGTGTCAGACAGCAGTCGGAGACGTGATGACACAAATTTGTTATTTAGCCTAATCATTTAAGGCACAATCTATCTTCAAACAATCTTTTCACATTAATAACTTTGTTAGAAAGTACCTTTATGACACTGACAAAGATTAAAATAACATGTTAATAAAGCCGGAAATTACAGTTCATATTAGATCCTGATCTACATTTCTTACAATACAATGAATTGATATTGCAGTGGTTTGATTTGTTGTCCTGTGTTAAAAATTAATATTTTATTGTGTCAATATCATCTCATGTCAGTATCATCTCAGGAAGCTTATATTGGGATTTTTTTTCGTACTGTGGCTTTAGTGTATCGTCTTATTCCTAGTATTTACTGTAAAAACAGTCTGTAGTCTAACACAGTGTAACTTTCTTTCCACAGCTCACAATTCAACCTTCCCAGCATTCAGCATGGCAGAGCAACAGGCCTCACTGAATGGCAGTTAACCTTAGAGTGGAGTTTTTGGTTTAAATCCAGCTCTGTGTTGGATATCAGAACCATATGAAGCAAAGGGCATAAATCTGTGCGAGTCAGGTCTGAGAATAGTGCAATATTTCACAGCATTGCACTAAGCAAAGTGAAGAAGGAGGGAAAGATAGAAAACCATACATCCAATATACCTTCTTTTTTCTTTTACGAAAACTGTATGAGGGGATTAAAATATAATCTGAGAAGAATATTTTATTTGATCACAAATTAAAGGTATATTTTATCTAAATGAAATGTAATCCTTAACCCTACGTACAACTGGTTCTTAATCATGTTCATGTTGACTCAGTTTTGTACCTTTGGACTTGGTCACCCAGACCTGAATGTAAAACACACACTGCATCAGAATCAGCAGGGAATCTGGCCACTATGCAGAAGGATGTGTGTCTGTGTGTATTCTACTCATGTTCAACAGGAAATGTGTTATGCCAGGTGTTTAATTTATTCTTGTGATTAAGATTTAATGTGCAGGGATTTAAATCACACCTTGCCAGCAGTGTGGCATACAGCTGTGGTGTACAGACAAAGCGTGCATATCCTCACAACCACAAATCAGGATTAGCTGGAACAGTCTGACACACCTTAAATACCTCAAATCCCACACATCTGTTCCTAAACTAGTATAAAAGCCAGTCTTACAGAAGGTTATGAAGCTCCACTGTTGTCCACCATCTTATAGTACTCAAAACCAGGCTCCTCTGTATCGGAAACATGAAAACTCAAAACCGTTTTTAAAATAATTGTTAAAATCAGATGAAATTTCATTACATGTAAAGGTCTTTGGTGGAAAAAAAAAATCTGTTAGTTTTGGTTGATTTGGAAGTATGTTGTTGAAAGGTCTACTTATGGCAAAGTGTGAAGCATCTTGAAGAACAATCAGGTTTGGGGCTGAAATATTCTGGTGCTCAGCAGAACCTTAGACCAGAGTCCGAGAATCACCAGGTACAAAACAGCCCCAAAGCATCACTGATCCATCACTATATTTTACAGTGGGAATTAAAAAGTAGGATTTACGTATCACCTGGCAACAACACCCAATGCCAATTGTAGTTCTAAAGATGCTTGTTGTAGTTCAGGCACTAGATTTGGTGGGGTGTTTTTTTTTTTCTTTAGATGCATTTTAACTACAACCCCAAATCGATGGTATGCGACGGTATGGAAAATGCAAATAAAAAAAAGAAAGCAGTGGTTTCTAAATTTACTTTGATTTGAATTTTATTGCAGACAGTATGAAGCCAAGATATTTCATGTTTTGTCTGGTCAGCTTCATTTCATTTGTTAATATACATCCATTCCTTCATTTCAGGCCTGTAACACATTCTAAAAAAAAGTTGGGACAGGGGCCAATTTAGGGCTAGTAATAAGGTAAAACAATGATGTGATTTAAAACAGGTGATGTCAGCAGGTGATTATAATCATGATTACAAATGATTTCAGATGATTTGGTACAAAATGAGTGCCCAGGAAAGGCCTAGTCAAAGATGGGCCGAGGATCTCCAGTTTGTCAACAAATGCTTGAGAAAATTATCGAAATGTTTAAAAACAATGTTCCTCAAAGAAAGATAGGAAGGGATTTGGATATTTCATTGTCTATGTTGCATGATATCATTAAATGATTCATGGAATCTGGAGGAATTTCGGTATGTAAAGGACAAGGGGGCAAGCCAGAGCTGAACAACCATGATTTTCGATCGATCAAACGGCACTGCATCAAGAACCGTCATTCGTATATTGCTGATATAACCACATGGGGTTACTTTGGTAAACCTTTCTCCAGCACTACAATACAGAGTTACATCCACAAATGCCAGTTAAAACTTTACTGTGCAAAAAGGAAGCCTCATGCTAACTGTGTCGAGAAGCGCCGTTGACTTCTCTGGGCTCATAAGCATCTGGGATGGACCATCACACAGTGGAAACGTGAATTGTGGCCAGACAAATGAGTATTCCAGGTCTTTTCTGGGAGAAATGGATGCCGGGTGCTCCGGACCAAAGACGAAAAGGACCATCCAGACTGTTATCAGCAACAAGTCCAAAAAACTTCCATGGTCTGTCATGGTATGAGGTTGTGTCAATGCCCTTACACTTCTGTGATGGAGCATTAATTCAGAAAAGTACAGTGAGATTTTGTAGAAACATATGCTGCCTTCAAGATGACATCTTTTCCATTGATTTTTCAACAAAATGCAAAACCACATTCTGCGCACATTACAAAGGCTAGGCTGTGGAAGAAGAGGGTGCCTGTCCCCTATGTCCCCAGGAGAGAATGTGTGGTGGATTCTGAAACGAAAAATATGACAATGACGACCCCATCCTGGTGCACACCTTAAGACCTGGAAGAATGGGACAAAATAACACCTGAAACACTTCATCACTTGGTGTCTTCAGTCCCTAAACATCTTAAGTGTTGTGAGAAGGAACGGCAACATTACAAAGTGGCAAATGTTTTACTGTCCTAACTTTTTTTGAAATGTGTTGTAAGAATGAAAACTGAAACGTGTTTATCCCCTTCGGACACAAGGAAATATGCTATGGAACTTCATGCTATGGAACTTCATGTGTACAATTGTACACATTATATCTGAAGGGGTTAATTTGAGAAAAGAAAAAAAAAGAAAAACAATAAAATTCATGAGGTAAAACATCAAATAATGTGTTGTTGTATTGAGTGTAATACAGGTCAAAGATTATTTACAAATCATTGTGTTCAGTTTTAATTACAATTTCAAAACACCATCCCAACTTTTTTCTGATTTGGGGTTGTAAATAGCAGTTCCCCAACATTCCTCTTTTCCTAGTTTTTGTGTATGCATACTTTTACAATGGAATCCACACAAAGTTTTATAAATGAGGCCCCTAGTTGTTTGTTAAAGGCTTTCCAGGTTACAGTGTTCAGTTCAGGATGCTTTCAGATCCATACCACATTTTGGAACTGCACATTTCTCTGTCCTGACGGTGGGGTCACTAGTGAAGCACCATGGCCCACTGGGTCTCTTATCTGGATTCCTGCAGAAATTCTCTGGCAGTTTCAGCTCTGTTACATTGAATTCACTGGAAACAAATGCCATTATGAATAAATGTCCAACAGCAGAATTTTATAAGGAATATGACAGAGTAATGTTTAAAACACGGATCCAGTTTTTGAGTGCTACATCTCTCTGAGCTGATGCAACCTGGCTAACTCAATTAAGCAAAAATCATATGACATAAAAGGTTTTATTCCATCCACATTCACTGGATATGAGCAATCGCACACACTGATTGGCTACTCTAGTACTTGGCTACCAGCTCATATACCATGAGTAGAGAAAAACAAAATGGCAGAGCGTGTTGCTCAACCAACTGAGGACGAAATAAAAACTCTACTTGAAGACAACCCCCCCCCAAAAAAAACAAAAACAAAAAAGCAACAAAATATGGAATAAAAGTATTTGATGGTAAGAACGTATCTTTTTTATTTAAGAATTATAGCATTTTTCACAAATTGCTACTGCCGGTTTGTTTACATTCTAAGCGAAAATTATTTTGTCAGACGTTTTGTATGAAAGTTTTTATTTATCGAATTTGCAAAACATAACAATAAAAATGCTCTGTTTTTCAAGATCCAGTGAATGTGGATATAATAAAACAGTTATTACACTCAATCTCATTGTACATGGCTTATAGCCAACTTGGCGCTACACACCTCATCGGCTATCAGCTCATGTATGACTCGATTTTGTGGAATAACTTAAATATACAGTTGTTAATTTTGAGTCTTCAGAAAACCTAAAATAAATTAAGACTTGTGCAACAAAATCTTGATTTTTTTCTATTTAAGATGCATGTTCGTTCTGCCACAGAAAAAAACCAAACAAAAAACAACAAAAAAAAAACAGTTCAAAGAAATTATTGAAAGCCCAATATTGCCATGACATTCATGTCCCTGATGAATGCATGTAAACTCCTGACTGCAACTATACACATAAGAACTATACACATAATAGTTACATAATAACTAAAGCGAAGACACACTGATACGTACGTGATTTTGTGAGGGAAATTGCTTGTCCAGTACTGGCATGGCTTTCCTGAGAGAGTGATATTGACATCACCATTGTAGTGTTCACCCGTATTAACAAAGCAGAGACCTGTCAAGCACATACAGGTTTTAGAGGAAAAGCACTGTAGTGTGTACACTGACCTAGGTATCACCATTTCTCATTTTTTTCAGTGCAATGAGATGTATTTGTTTAGCCAAGGAGAATCTGAAGAGGACCATCTATCTATCGATCCATCTTGTTTATTACTATTTATAGTTTCATTTCATTCTCAATACATCAGGAACCCTTACCTTTGTGATCTAAACAAATTCGGATTCCTCTGATACTATCCACATTCCGCTGTACCGTGGTGCCAGAACAAGCTGTAGGGCCACAGGAACATACATCAAACCAGTGCACAAAAGGAAAACAGAAGGTACAAGGAAACATCCCAATTCATTCAGGTTTGTTGGACATAATAAGCATATGGAATATATAAAAGTGTGATTTTTAGACTTAAATCATGTAATTTCTCTGTGTCTAACACATGATTCCATCTTAACCAACCAAATGAAACAGCATTAAGCTGAAGCTTTCAGAGACTTTTGGTTGAGTTAGCTAACATGATCGTTGATCAGACATTCAGCTGACATCATCATAAATCATTTCCATATTCTGTACCTATATTAATTACTGGAAAGCTTTTCTCTTGGTTAATATTTTGACAAACTGTCAAATTCTGATTTGTTCTGATACAAGAGGGAAAAAACCCATATAATATTTCAAAATAATTGAAATGCTTCCTTTTGCTCAGTTAATAATAATACCCACCCCAATGAATTAGCTAGACAACACCCACACTGTTTTTAGTCATGTCATATTAAAATTTTCTCAAAGAAAATATGGGCAAATCAACAGAAACAAAAATCCATTTAAAGAGCTTTAATGTAGAAAACTTGAGTTTCCTGGTATAAGAATATATACGTATTAAGCAAAAATCCATCCATCCATCCATCTATAGCACTTATCTGTCAGGGTCCTAAGGGAAGCTGGAGCCAATCCCAGCTGACTTTGCGTGAAAGGCAGGGTACACCCTGGGCAGATCACCAATCTATTAAAGTAAACAGTGTTTTCAAAAATCTATTGATTTAGAAACATTTCAGAATCTATAGACGGAGACAGGCTAGACAGTCTTTTACATGCATCAGTCTGAAAGGCACAGTATGAACTTCAAGGCCTATTTACCAAATAGCTTTGAAGGCTGTTAATGGAAAACGTCCAGTTACAAATGAATTATAACTGTTCCTAGTAACATAATCCAAACTGATGGTACAAGTAGACTACAGGCAAAAAAAAAAAAAAAATCAAAGGAAGTGACCTGCCATGCACATATTTTATGTGAAAATCTCTTCAGGCCTAATATATTAGTACAGATGAACCACAATCAAGCCTACTGAAACTGGGACTGATTTGGTAATCACTCAGGAAAACAAAAGGCTGGTGAAGGTTTGAACTTTACTCCTGGGTCGATATCACATATTTACACAATATGTGATTTCTGCTGACTCCTGTTGTACATAATCTTACCCAAGTATACGTTCCAAAACGCAGTCTAAAAGACAAAGAAAAGAAATAATTAAACTTAGTATGAGGTAAAATACTCCATTTGTAAAAAGCTATGATGATAAAATACTTATATAAATACGTAGTGCAGGAGAAATGCATATTTGTGAACCCCATTATACTGGCAAAGTGTTAAGCTCAGATAGAACACTATGCTTTCAGAATAGTTTTCAGAGACTGAAGTTATGCCTACCGTTTTATCATTGGTCTCAAACACCTCTCGAGCCTCCTCATGGTCACAGATCTCCTCCACACATTCCCTCTCCAGATTCCCTTGCTTTAGCTCCTCAAGAAACGTGTTTGCCCTCTTTGCTCGGATAACCTGAGAGGCCGCCTTCTCGTCGATAAAAACTGCCAAAAAAACCCCCCAAAGAACAAGTGTCTATTAATACAACTCAGTAGACACCAACACAATCAGTAGAAGTACGTGACCATTTCATACATACACACACACACACAGATATATATATATATATATAAATAAAAAGACATAAAATTTGCCATACCATCATAGCAGAGTGTAAGCTGAAACACTTGGCTGAAAAGAAGTGTGACAAGGAGAGGTGCTGGTACTGCTCCCATTCTTTCCACTGATGAAGTCTGCAATCCTGAAAAGCCCTGGGACATCACACAGAGCTGGAAAACTGCTAACAAATCCCAGAAATCCTCCTCCTGCTGCTCGAGTTAATATTGAACTACTGGAGTTCAAATAGAACAGAGATTATGCTTATGATGGAAGCAAAACGAAAACCATTCAGCCAAGTTTTTATCACTCTAAACAGTGATTCAGCTGTGATGTTCCAGTGCAGCCTTAGTACACTTAGTGTGATATCATATGAGTCAGTTATCATTTTGACAGTGCAATATTGTCATATCATGTAAAAACAGTCGATATATTTTGAGTTAAAAAATAACAGACACTGGCACAGTTACTGTTATACTAGTGCATCTCAAACAATTAGAATATCATGAAAGTCTTTTTTTAAATTTATAATTTAATTAAAAAAGTAAACTTTCATATATTCTGTATTCATTACATGGAAAGTGAAATATTTCAACCCTTTTTTGTTTTAATTTTGATGATTATGGCTTTCTGAAAATCAGAAATACACACTGCAAAAAACTGAAAACTGAATTTGAGGAGAAAATTCCTTAATACTAGTGAAATTATCTTGCTTCATGGACAGATAATTTTACTTGACAAGACATCTTGGAATAAGTTGGTTACAATATAGAACTAGTTTTAATAATCTCAGAGTTGTGTGTTAGTTTCACATTCACTATCAAACTTAGCTATTAGTTACCAATGCTATTTCTGTAAGAAGTTCTCCTTCATTAAAGCTAATTTGGGTTTTAGGTGCTGTCATCACGTGTGTAGAATTGTGAAGCCATGCCACTGGAAAGATTAATTTGAATGCAAGTGTTTGCATCCTACCTGGATTTTGAATGGACAAACGTAGAAAAACCCTTTGTTTTCAATTTATCTTCAAATAAATGAAAATATAACACATTAACACGAAAGATAATAGATCCAAAACTGAAAGAAAAATTGACAGATATATTTAGAAATGCTGTTCCATGATGCTTTCAGTCTCCAGACATGATCTGAAAATGACATCTGTTAGTGCAAATATGTCATAAATAATGTGAGGAGTGAGGATGGCTAGGCTACAGTAGGCAGAATGAGAGGATTAAAAATTGTCCAGAAGATACATTATGCAATCAGTCACACTTGAAAGAAGTTTAAGTCATTATGCAAATATTTTAGTAAAAAGCATATTTCACTTTCTTCTATCCTTCAGGCTGTGTATGAACAGCAATTCCCCAACTTGTGTGCTGTTTGACAATCAGTGTCTGGTCTAACTGGAATAATAAATTACACAGAAATAAAAGTACCAGTGGATTTAGCTCTTGATATTCGGACGAAATCTGCTGCACATGCCACTTTTTTGATTTGGCTAAGGAATTGACAAACATTAGTAGGTAGATAAAATTAGAGATTTTTATGCAGCCTCACTGGCACCTCCTTGAGTTTGAGAATCTCATCATGTTATACATGATGGGTTTAAATATACAATCTGTGATTAATTCTACTAATTCTGAAAAATTACCCTACAAAATTGCTAATGTTGGAGCACTAATAATCCTACTTACAAGTAATTTTTCAGCAGAGATTTGTTTTGTACAGTGTTCAGATCTGGTACAAACAGTGATGACAAGGTTCAGTGTACAGATGAGTCAATATTTACTAACTCACATGCTGCCATTTCAGAATAACCTTCTAACGAAATGTGGTAGCAGGCCTTTGAGCAATGACAAAACTCAACATATTCAATCATCAGTTCTCATCTCTATTTCAATGGTCTCTGCCACCGAGTTTAGTTCATCATGACCTTGTATTACAACCATGTCACTATTCTCAGTCTGCTCTTCCACAACAATACATTTAGTATTCTCGTCCTGGTACTCCACTGGTGTACACTTAGCATTAGCATCCTGCTGTTGTAATAAAATACACTCAGCATTAGTATCCTGTGCTGGAACCAGAATGCACTTAGTACTGTCAGTGGACACGACAATTTCGATAACGTCCTGACTGAGTTCCATTTGTTCCAAACCTCCTTCGGATTCTGTAACAACTTCAGAGTGAGGGGTCATTCTGGAATCCTGCAGAGTGTGTACAAAAAAAACAGTTTGCTCCTTTTTCTGCTTCCCTCCATCACCATCCCATTGTTCCCTCGCTTTATGGCTCGATCTTCTAGGGCGCCCTCTAGTTGGCACCCTGTGCCCAGCCTCCATCTGATCTGCATGTACTCTGAGATGGCGCTGTAGACTTTGCATCAATGTGTATCTGCTTCCGCATATCTCACACTTGTGTAGCTTTTCTTCCAGGTGTGACTTCATGTGCCTGCGGAGCTTGGTTGCCGTTGTATACCCTTTCCCACAATCCTGGCACTTATATGGCCTGTCATCCGCATGCAGACGTTCATGGGCACGTAGAGTTTGTGGGTCCCGCAGTGCCTTGCCACATACAGGGCATAGGTATGCCTCACCTGTGTGGTAAATCAGGTGCCGCTTAAGCTCAGGTGCCTGTGAGAAATGGAGATCACAGTGCGGGCACCCATAGGGCTTTTCGCCTGTGTGGAGGCGCAGGTGCCCCTGCAGGTTGGAATGCTGGCGAAAGTGCTTGGCACAGTGCGGGCATGCATACGGCCGCTCACCTGTGTGCAAACGCATGTGGGTCCTAAGAGACCTCTGGTTGGCAAGTTCTTTGGCACAGTCTGGGCATTTGATCCTGGGGACACATTTGGCCTCATGGACCATCCTATGGGCACGCAGAGAAGGCCGTCGTGCAAAACCCTTGCCACACACATCACACACAAATGGTTTCTCACCTGTGTGTAGAACTTGGTGCTCCTTCAGGTCACGTTTCAGACCATAGCTCTTGTCACAATGCTGGCACTTGTAAGGGCGTTGTCCATCGTGCAAGAGTAAGTGGGCATGATAACTCTCCTTAGATCTGTAGCGCTTTCCACACTCTGTACAAGCATATGGCTTCAACTCCGTGTGTGTGAGCTTGTGCTTCTTTAAGTGGCAAAGCTGGAAGAAACTTTTTCCACACTCCTCACACTTGTACTTGCGCTCTCGTAAATTCTCAATGTTTTGAGAACCCTCTTTTCCTCTTCGCACATTCACAGACCCTTCCTTGGGCTTATCATCCGAGTTAGCATTCTCCTTGTGGAGTGAGATCCCTTGGCTTTCTTGTCCTTTTTCAGTTGTAGCCTGTTTGGTCTGAGAGTTTTTGGTAACATGTGTGCCAATCCCACTTCTTTGCCCTTGCGATTGCTTGATTAAACGGCTGCTTAGTGAGTGTACTATGCGGGGTTTCATTGCCAGGCGACAACTGGATCTCACAGCCACTCGAACCTGCTCCGGTGCTTTTCCTTGCTGGAGCCACAGCACTGGAGCTATGTTCTCCAGCTTCTCAGTACCACATGTATTCATCACTTCTTTTTCGTGACTATCTCTGCATTCTGGGACATTCCATTCTTCATGGCTGGCTGGATGTTTATCCTTCAGCTGTTTTGCTGCAAGACACAAATGCCATATGTGAAAAGTAAAGTGGTAAAATAAAGGCACAAAAATGCACAGAAACCTTTAGAGCAGTGTCTCAGTTTCAGACATTTTCTTCTGTTATTCAAGAGCTTGATAATTAAGTACCTGGTGAATTAAATCAGGAATAATGTAAAGGAATACTTGGAGCTTGTGTGTAAATTCCAAGCAGGCTATACCACTATAGAAAACAGCCAGTCTTAATATCTGATCCATATACAAAACAATCGAGTGCACAATACAACAGGCAGCTGAAGATATTATTATTATTACTTTTTTTTTTACAAATTTGTGTAGAAATGTGATAATGAAAGGAAAAGTCCATACCGACAAACAGGAGTTTGCTGGTTAGTGCAATGTCTCTGGTTTGGTGTAAAAATAAAGAGAATGTTTGATTCAAAGAACAATGCTTGAAACAGCAATGCTCTAAACAAAGTTAGGTTTTCATCTCACCAGTGAGAGAGCTGCATTACGTGGAGAACCCCTTAATCTCCGAGCTATAACTGAGGTATTCGTCTTAAAGCATATTAAGCATAGTGCCATAACCACCAAGATTGGGTAACTACAGTAAAACATAGAAAAAGGTAGGTAGCTACATGAGTGAGTGCAAGTGCGGAACCAGTGATGATTTGTTTAGTTAAAAAAAAAAATTATACACACATACACGACTAAGGGCCTGTTTACACGACAACGTTTTCCACACAAAACGGCAAAGTTTAGTTGTGTTTGGGCCGTTCGTTTACAGGACAACGGCGTTTGGGGTGCCTGAAAACGCAAAGTTTTGAAAACGGGTTCCAGAGTGAAAAGTTTTGAAAACGCTAC
>JAODTV010000020.1:10002423-10014343 GCA_025399955.1 Galeichthys feliceps
CCTTTCGCCCATAGTCAGCTGGGATAGGCTCCAGCTTCCCTGCGACCCTGCTCGGGATAAGCGGTTACGGATAATGAGATGTTTTCAATTGAATATTCAGATATATTTCATTTTCAATTCTCACAAGAATTCCTACAATTAAAAATTAAGCAATGACCTATTAAATAATAAATAGCAACTGGTAGTGGACTCATGTTACATTCTAACTACTGGGCTGGTAGCAGATTCAATTCTTTACCTTCTGCCTTCTACAGGAATCAACTGAACTACATAACAGAAGAGCTGAAAGACCCATATAGGTGAAGGTTATGTCAGTGCTTTGTTCTGCAGTATGCATGTTTATTTTGCAAATACTGTCCAACTGATTTATAATGCACACATCTGTCATTTGTAGTCATTTTTGTGACCAAGAGGACATTGTAGTGCATTCATCTTCACAGATTAATTAGGTGAAACACTAACAGTGCACACTGGTGCCTTATCCATAAATTGTGTGATCATATTGTTTTCTTACTTTTTCAATAGAGCATTTATTACAGTTGTAGGCTGATCATTCTGCACCACATGTGGGATTTTTTGTTTTAAATAAAATTATCTCCTTTGCATTTTTTTGTTCCATTTGGTAATGACAAAATTCCTCTGCAATCTTGACAGGAACCTTCCCTTGGCCATCATTATCGGGATTCCTTTAGTGTCAGTGTGCTATGTGTTGGTTAATATTGCATACTTCAGTGTCATGACACCTACAGAACTACTTCAGTCTTCTGCTGTTGCTGTGGTGAGTATAGTTATTATAGAGATACACAGTTTATAAAGAAATCTGTTTTCAACTGTAACAATCATTGGAGAAGCTGGAAAAAGTGCAGTTTAGTCCTAAAAGTTCCTAGAAAAACAGTATCAGAAAGAAGTCAGCCATTAGCTTTGCAGACTTCTATCCTCCCTGTTTATCAAGAATCTGTGTATAATCCTCCTGAATATCACTTAAGACAACTATTTTTAAAAAACCTTGTGTGTTACACAGACTTTTGGGGACAAAGTGCTATACCCATTGTTATGGGTGGTGCCATTGTTTGTGGTCTTCTCCACTTTCGGAGCTGCTAATGGAAGCTGCTTTACAGCGGGAAGGTACATTTGATTATGCATCTAAAATCTTTATTAAAATGAAAAGCAATTTATATTATGAGAAGACATAAAATCTGATAGGCTGCCATTTTGGCTGTGTGTGTGTGTCAGATTTTTGTGCCATTTGTACATTTGGTGTGATTTTTATTGCAGCATAAAAACTATATACACTATTACTTTCTGGCCATCTCATATCACTTTCCAGATTTATGCAGACAAAACTATTATTTGGATAATTATTCTACTTCAAGTTTTACTTTGGTGTCACGACCCAAAGGCCATGAAAACAAATAGGACCCAATGTGCAACTACAGAAAATGAGCAGAAGTGTACCTGAGGAGTTGGCGCATGAGGAGGGCAGGCAGGTGACCGGTGCAGCAGCACAGTCCAAAACCCACTTAGTGAAATCCAGGAAGACGGCGACAAGTCCCAAAAAACGGCAGGAAAAGTCGTAATCCAAAACGTAAACAAAGTCCCGAGCCAAAGTCACAGTGAGAGGTCCCAAAAATGGCAGGCAAAAATGTAATCCAAAAAACGTAAACAAAGTCGAGGAACAGAGCGTGAGCATGAACATGAACGTGAGCGTGAGCTAGACAAAACTTACGGCGAGTATTTATCCGTGCTGAGTGAATCTCCTCAGTGTATTTATATAGAGTGGCTGATGACAAACAAGTAGCAGGTGTGTTAACGCAGCGTGGGGAGAACAGGGAAAAATGCAGAGTGGAGCGCAAAGGCGCAGATCAGGATCTGCAAGTTCCAGGCTGGATCATGACAGTACACCCCCCACCCCCTTATAGACGCCTCTGGGCGTCCCAGACAGGACTCCTGGGTTCTTGCAGTGGAAATCCCTGATGAGCACAGGGTCGAGGATGAAACACACCTCTCCTCTGGGCCATAGCCCTCCCAGTCGAGAGCTGTATAAATACTGTAGCCCCTGACCTCTTCGATGGATCTTTAGTTGTTTCCTGACTGTGTAGGCCTCCCCTCCATTGACAATCCTGTGAGGGGGAGGGGTCTTGGAAGGGGGGGAGAAGGGGCTGGAGACCAGGGGTCTCAGTTGAGAGACATGAAAAGATGGGTGGAGCCGCCGCATCGACCTGGGCAATGCCAATCTAACAATCGTGGGGTTAATGACCTTAGAAATGGGGAAGGGACCAACAAACCTGGGGGCCAGCTTGCGTGAAGGGACCCTGAGAGGGAGATTGGCTGTGGACAGCATGACCTTTTGTCCCGGGCAGTAGACAGGAGCTGGCCTGTGATGTCGATCTGCCATCCTTTTGTATGCGTGATTGGCGCTTAATAGGTAACGTCTGGCATGCACCCAAACTCTGCAGCAGTGTTGGACAAAGGCTTGGGCTGAAGGAACACATGCCTCCTCCTCCTGTTCAGGGAAAAGAGGGGGCTGGTAACCAAGGCAACACTGGAAGGGAGTCAGCCCGGTGGATGATGACGGAAGACTGTTGTGGGCATATTCGATCCAAGGGAGCGCCTGGCTCCAGGAATATGAATCACCGGACGTTAGGCACCGTAGAGCGACCTCCAGCTTCTGATTGGTGCACTCTGTCTGCCCATTAGTCTGGGGGTGGTAACCCGAGGAGAGGCTGGGAGTGGCCCCAATGAGCTTGCAGAACTGGCAGCAGGTTGGTTGCTAGTCTTGTTCCTGGAGCAGACGTCACAGGCTGCCACAAAGGTCTTAACATCTCGCCGCATGGTTGACCACCAGAAGCATTGCCTGGGGACGGCAAGGGTCCAGGCTCCCCCAGGGTGACAGGCTAGGAGGGAGCTGTGCCCCCCTCAAGTACTTGGGCGCGCATGCAAGGGGGCACATACAGACAGTTGGGTGGACCATTGCCTGGTCCTGGATCACTTGATAGGGCGTTTTGGACAGTAGTTTCTATGTTGAGTCGGGCGGCAGCCATGAGGCAATGGGCAGGGAGGATGGGCTCAGTGGTGTCTTGCGGAGAGTCCAGAGAAAATTGCCTGGAAAGAGCATCTGGCTTGACGTTCTTAGAGCCAGGTCTAAAGGAGAGAACAAAGTTGAAGTGGGAGAAAAACAGTGACCATCTAGCTTGGCATGCATTGAGACATTTTGCAGTCCTGAGGTACTTGAGATTTTTATGGTCTGTCCAAATGATAAATGGAATCTCAGTCTCCTCCAACCAATGCCTCCATTCTTCTAGGGCCAGCTTGATGGCTAGCAATTCGCGATCCCCAATGTCATAGTTGCCTTCTGCTGGGGTCATGCAATGAGAAAAGAATGCGCAGGGGTGCACCTTGTTATCCTTAGCTGACCTCTGGGATAGAACAGCCCCAACACCAGTGTCAGAGGCGTCCACTTCGAGAATGAACTGAATGGCGGGGTCTGGGATAATGAGAACTGGCACTGTGGTGAATCTGCTCTTAAGAGAAGAGAAAGCTTTCTCAGCATGGTCAGTCCAAGAGAAGGGGTGCTTGGAAGATGTGAGATTGGTCAGAGGAGCGGCAATGGTGCTATAGTTCTTGATGAACCTTCGATAGAAGTTAGCAAACCCCAAAAAGCGCTGCAGTTCCTTACGGGAAGAGGTAACAGGCCACTCAAGGACTGCCTTGACCTTGTCGGGGTCCATTTGGACCACCCCAGGGGAAATCACAAAGCCAAAGAAGGACACGGTGCGCTTGTGAAACTCACACTTTTTTGCTTTGGTGAAGAGTTGGTTCTCTAAAGTCATTGCAGGACCTGTCTGATGTGGGACCGATGGATCTCCAATGTGGGGGAGAAGATGAGGATATCATCGAGGTAAACAAAGACGAGCTGGTTAATGAAATCTCACAAGACATCGTTGATCAGGGCTTGAAAGACAGAGGGGGCGTTAGTGAGCCCAAACGGAAGAACCAGATATTTGCAGTGGCCCGTAGGTGTGTTAAACACCATCTTCCATTCATTTCCTTCTCTTATTCGTACCAGGTGGTAAGCATTGCGGAGGTCCAGCTTGGTAAAAAACTGAGCCCCCTGAAGTAATTTGAAGGCTGTGGACATGAGTGGTAGAGTATAATGATTCCTGACAGTAATAGTGTTAAGTCCTCGATAGTCAATGCAGGGCCTGAGGGACTTGTCTTTGTTTTCCACAAAGAAAAACCCTGCTCCAGCTGGAGAGGATGATGGGCGAATGATGCCAGCCGCTAGAGACTCCGAGATGTATTTATCCATGGCCTCCCGCTCCAAGGGAGAATGAGAGTAGATACGACCCCCGGGAGGTGTGGGTCCAGGTAACAGTTCTCTGGTGCAATCGTAGGGTCGGTGAGGAGGGAGAGAGGTGGCGCAAGCCTGGCTGAACACCAAACGAAGGTCCAGATATTTGGGGGGCACATTAGAAAGATCAATAGTCTCATCAGGACTGGTGACAAGAGGGGCCAGGGGAGTCTGAGCAGATGATAGGCAGGAGGCCAGGCAGTGAGTACTCCAAGAGAGGATGGTCCCATCGCTCCAGTTAATGTGGGGATTGTGGAGGTGTAACCAGGGAAGACCAAGGACAATAAACTCAAGGGAGTCAGTCATGGCATAGAACAAAATTGACTCAACGTGATTGCCAGAAATCTTCAAAGTAACAGGGTCAGAGACACAGGAAATGGGGCTGAGTTTAGCCCCATTCAAAGCTCTGGTGACAAGGGAGCAATCTAGCTGACGCAAGGGGATGTCCAATTCTTCCGCCCAGGATGTCTTGATAAAGCTCTGATCAGCACCGGAATCAATGAGTGCTTGAACAGACTGGACCTTGTTCTGGAACGAAATCTCAACAGTCAATGTTGACCTAACAGCAGGGGAAGTGTTTGTAGAGACACCCACCCGTATCCCCACATCTACTGGTGGGCAGCCTTTTACTGGCAGCGGGAGATGAAATGTCCAGACTGTCCAAAATAAAAACAAGAACTAGTTTCTTGATGGCATCTTCTTTCCTCGAGAGTTACCCGGGTTCTGCCTGATTGCATGGGCTCCAACTCAACAGGGGTGGCACCCTCCGATGCAGGGGTTCGGCCCTTCGGCTCCATCTCTGGTCCCTTCTCTGGTTGCATAGCAGAAGGTGTGCATCCACCCGACTGACCAGGTCTACCAATCCATCCAGGGTGTCAGGAAGATCATGAGGTGCAATCTCATCCAGGATGGCGTGAAGTAATCCATGAAAGAAGGCATCGTACAAGGCGCTCACATTCCAGTCAACTGCTGCAGCAAGAGTCCGGAACTCGATGGCATAATCATGAACAGAGCGGGCACCTTGCTTGAGCCCCATCAGCTGTCTCGCTACCTCCCTGCCCTTGCTGGAACGGTAAAAAACCTTCTGCAGCTCCTCAGAGAACTCCTTGAAAGTCGAGCAGCAGGGTGCCCTGGCATCCCAAACAGCTGTTCCCCATTACCATGCCTTTTCTGTTAAGAGCGTGATGACATAAGCTACTTGGGAACTCTCAGATGGGAAGGCAGACACCTGAAGTTCCATGGCTAAGGAGCACTGTGAGAGGAATGAACGGCAAGTCCCAGGTGCACCACCATACGGCTGTGGAGTGGGTAGGCGATGCTCATGGGGGGCAGGTAAGGCCAAAGCGGCTGGTTGGCTAGTTAGAGCTGGTGCTGGTCGGCCCACGATCGAAGCCTGAAGGCTCTCCATCTGTGAGGTGAGCCTTTGTAAGGTATCTGTGATGGAGAACATGCTCTGATGAACAGCTATGATCTCTTGTTGATGAGATCCGAGAATAGAGCCCTACTTAGCCAATGCAGATTTGAGTGCATCGTAGTCTGCTGGTTCCATGGTGTGGCAGTTAAATTCTGTCACGACCCAAAGGCCACAGAAACAAAAAGGACCCAATATGCAACTACCGGGAATGAACAGTAACGTACCTGATGAGTGGGCTCGTGAGGAGGACAGGCGGGTGGCAGGCACAGCATCACAGTCCAACACTAACACAGTGAAATCCAGGAAGACGGCACGAGGGCAGAGTGACTGAGGATAATAATCCCAGGGAGAAAAAATGGAGCCGGAAAAAATAAAGTCCCCAATTAGAGTTCCGGCAACAAGTCCCAAAAAAATGGCAGGGAAAATCGTAATCCAATAACGTAATCCAAAAACGTAATCCAAGTGGCGGAAAGAATAACAAAGTCCCGAGTCAGAGTCACAATAGCAAGTCCCAAAAACACAGCAGGCAAAATCATAGTCCAAAAACCTAATCCAGGTCGAGGAAACGAGCGTGAACATGAACATAAACGTGAACTAGACAAAACTTACGGCGAGTATTTATCCACGATGAGTGAATCTCCTCGGTGTGTTTATATAGTGTGACTGATGACAAACACATAGCAGGTGTGCTAACGCAGCGCTGGGAGAACGGGGAAAAATGCAGAGTGAGGCATAAAGGCGCAGATCAGGATCTGGAAGGTCCGGGCTGGATCGTGACACTCGCCGCCACCCAACAGAACCAGCACCAGGCACTGGTCGCGATGAGGACAGAGCAGGAGCGGTGCTTCGACGCTCTGCTGCAGGCCCAGCAAGAAGACCGCAAGGCGCTCCTGCGCCTCATCACTCCAGCAGGTGCACCAGCCCTGGAGTCTGCGGGATTCCCCCACATCACCCACACAAAAATGGGTGGCCGCACAACGATCCGGAGGCTTTCCTGGAGCTCTTCGAATGAACCAAGAAGGTGTGAGGGTGGCCGGACGAGCAGTGAGCGACCCACCTGTTACCGCTCCTGACTGGGAAAGTGCAGTTTGCGGCTCAGCAACTACCCACAGAGAATTGGCTGGTTTATGCAGACAGCGAGTCGGCCACTCCCCAGAGCAACACCGGCAGCGCTTCCGTGCGCTCACACTGGAAGAGGTCGGCCGGCCCTTCACCTACGGCCAGCAGCTGCGGGACACCTGCCGGCGGTGGTTGAGAGCAGAGGACCACAACGTTGAGGCAGTCATCGACGCGGTGGCACTGGAGCAATTCATCGCTCGGCTGCCATCCACTGGAGTGGGGCATAGTCAGTGACCAGAGTGAAATGACAACCAGACATATAGTACCTTAGCTCGGTTACTGCCCACTTGATGGCTAGGGCTTCTCTCTTGACAGCCGCGTTGTTCTTCTCAGTAGGGAGTAGCTTGTGGCTGATGTAAAGCATGGGATGCTCTTTGCCCTCTATGACCTGTGAGAGCATGGCACCCAGGCCCGTTTCTGAGGTGTCCATTTGGACAATGAAGGGGAGGTCAAAGTCCTTGTTTCAGAGGACAGGACAGTGGTGATGGCCTTTTTCAGGGCCTGGAATGCCTGCTCCGACTTGCTACTCCATTTCACCTTGTCAGGCTCCCCCTCCTTGGTCAGGTCTGAGAGGGGACAGTCTAAGGAGGATAAGTTAGGCATGAATCTATGGTAATACCCGGCTAGCCCCAAAAACACATGTATACTTGGTGGTGGGCTGAGGTTAGCTCTGCATGGCTTCTATCTTCCTTTCTTGAGGCTTCAGCAGCCCTTGGACAATGCAGTCCCCCAGGTACTGTTCTTTGGTCAGCCCCAGATGGCATTTTTAGGGGTTGGCAGCCTTCCCAGCCTTCCATAGCTCCCCCAGGATGGATTTAAGGTGGTGCAGGTGGTCAGCCCAAGTGGACAAATGGATGATGATGTCATCCAGGTATGCAGTGAGAGAGTCTCGGTGGGGGCGCAACACGATGTCCATGAGGCACTGGAACATCATGGGCATCTGGTGAAGGCCAAAGGGGAGGACCCAGTACTGCCAGTGGCCTGATGCTGTGGTGAAGGCAGTCTTTGTTCGGGCCCAGGGTGTCAGCACCATCTGCCAGTAGCCCTTGGGGTCCAGTGTCAAGATGAAGCAGGCTCTCCCCAACCTGTCAACCAGGTCATCCACTCTGGGCAGGGGGTAGCTGTCGAAGTCTGAGACTGCATTGAGCTTCCTGAAGTCGTTGCAAAGTCTCAGACTCGCATTGGGCTTGGTCACTGCCATGATGGGGCTCAACCAGGGTCTGGTAGCCTCCTCAATGATGCCAGTGCATAGTATTCAAGCCACTTCTTCCTCTGGGTGGCCTCTGGGATGTACTAGGGGCATTAACGGAGTACCACCCCAGGGGTCTTAATGTCATGCTGGATCAGGTGGGTCCTCCCTGGTTCTGTTGCAAAGACATCTGAGAACTGATCCAAGAGTTCTCCTAGTTCTTGGCACTGGTGCCCAGAGAGGACTTGTCTCTGGTGGACCAGGGCATGCCCCAGTGGTTCTGTGGACAGAGAGGCATGGGCCGAGAGCAGTGGAAGTGGTTCGATCCAGCATTTTAACAGATTGACATGGTAAATTTGTGTGGTTTTTCACTTACCCGACAGTTGCAGGTGGTAGTTCACTGGTCCCAGTCACTCCACTATGGTGACCGGGCTCTGCCCCTGGGCCAGGAACTTGCAGTTGGCAGTGGGGATGAGGAGAAGGACATGGTCGCCAGGCTGGAACTCCCAGCACTCCGCAGAGTGGTTGTAGAGGTGGCTCTGCTCACCCTGGGCAGAGAGCATGGGCTGGCGCACAATGGGGGCCACCTTCTCAATGCGGTCCTGCATTGAGGATCAGGAACCCTTATGTGTTCAATGGTGGTGTGGAAGGGTGAAGGCTGCACTTGCCAGGTTTCTTTGGCTATCTCCAGGAAGCCACAGGGCCTTCTCCCAAACAGGAGCTCTATGGGTGAAGCCCATAAAGGCTTGAGGAGTTTCCCTGATGGCAAACAGAACATATGGGAGGAGATCCCAGTTCCGGGTGTCTTCATCCACCACATGCCTCAGTATCCTCTTTAGGGTCTGATTGAACCTCTCAACCAGACCGTCCATCTGGGGGTGGTAGATGGATGTGTAGATCTGCTTCACCTGCAACAGCCCACACACATCTGACATGAGCTTAGAGATGGCTGGTGTACCTTGGTCCGTGAGCAGATCCTTCAGGAGTCCCACATGGGAGAACAGCACAACCAGTTCCTGGGCGATGTTTTTTGGAGGTGGACTTCTGCAGGGGAACTGCCTCAGGGTAACAGGTGGTGTAGTCTATGATGACAAGAATGTGTTCATGACCCCAGGCTGCCTTGGGAAGGAGACCCACCAGATTCATGCACACTCTCTTGAAGGGAACTCTGATGATGGGCAAAGGCGCAAGCAGGGCAAGTGCATGTCTCATCGGGGTGGTGCGCTGGCAACAGGGGCAGTATTGACAAAAGTTCTTGACTTCTGTATTCATCCCCCACCAAAGGAAACGGTCTCTGACCTTGTACAAGGTATTCTGGCCTGCTAAGTGGCTGCACAAAGGGTTGAAGTGGGACAGGTGCATAACAAGGTCCACCTTTGAGTGGGAGATGACCAGCAAGTCCACCTCTTGGCCTTGCCATTCTATGTGGTAGTACAGGAGGCCTCAGCAAACCAGGAAGTTAGAACTGGGCAAGGGCTTTCCCAGCTGTTGGTCCTTCCCCTCCACTAGGTGCACCTGCCCCCAGTAGTTTTTGAGGTGTTCCTCCTTCTTCGGGTCTTGCCTGAAATTTCCTTCATGTGTCACCTGCTTAGACACACATGAGAGTGAGTTAGAAGTGGTGTGCAACTCACCTTCAACAGCACAGGCCTCAGCATCCTCATGCTCCTCAGCCAGGCACACATCTTGGAGCAGCGGGGTGCAGTCTGCTAGCCTCTGGGGTGTTCATCATCACCTCATCCTTCTGTTAGCAGGCAGCTCCTTTGGGAACCCAGGCCAATCTCATCCTAGAAAGAGAGGAACAGGGAGGTCAGGAACCACACCAACAACTCACTTCCACTCATCTTGCTCATCAACAATTGTGACATGAGCAGTGGCCACCTCTCATGTGTCCCCATGCATGCAGGTAACCTTGACAGTACTATGGCACCCTGCAGCCACAGGCAGGATGGAGGGCCAGACCAGTGTGATAGTACTGCCCAAGACCAGGAGGGCTTGTACTGGCCATCCCTGTACCCACACAGGGGCACTTGGTAGATGAGGGCTGGTCGGTGAGTGGACGACGCAGCCAGCGAGCCATGGTTTCCGGACTGGAGCAAGGGGGAGATGCTCGGGTGTGGTGGGCATGGGCTCGTCAACAGGCGAGGGAGGGTGTGCGGTGTGTGGGGGTTGCCATTGGGGCCCCTTCTTAGCCCAAGAGGTGGGGGGAGGGGCCCCAGCAGGCCCCAGCTTTGGTCTGGCCAGCTCTTGTTTACTGATGTTTAAGGTCACAAGGGTGCACTCAAGGGCTCCCATCAGTTCAGTGGGGGTCTGGGGGGGCCCTCATTCTGA
This sequence comes from Galeichthys feliceps, assembly GCA_025399955.1. Lineage (NCBI taxonomy): Eukaryota > Metazoa > Chordata > Actinopteri > Siluriformes > Ariidae > Galeichthys > Galeichthys feliceps. The sequence goes on from JAODTV010000020.1 coordinate 10,012,825, forward strand.
CAGCCATGCACTCTTCTGCACTTTGCCTGGAGGAATCATTCCATGGTGACCCACTCTGTGACCAGCATTGCTGAGTGCTGCTCAGGCTGTAGCCAGCTCTTTGTGGTCCTCAACAGCATGCCCATCTGGCTGCGAGGGTTGACGTCAGCCTGGTACACCCAGTAGTGGAACTCCGTCATGGCCTGGCAGACAGAAAACCCACAGTGCCCCAGGATCTGCTCTTTTAGGAGTGAGTATTCCTCTACCAAGGCCGGCGGAAGGCTGAAGAAGGCTAGTGGAGTTTCTCCAGTGAGAAGGGAAGCCAAAAGCGAGGCCCACTCCTCTTTGAGCCAGCCCTCTCTATATGCCATCTGCACAAACATGTACAAGTAGGCTTCTACATTGTCTGCAGGGGTGAGTTTGTGGAGCAGATGGAGGGCCTCTGGGTGGGAGTCAAGGAGGCATCCCAAAAGAGGAGATGCTTTGGCTCACTGCTGCAAAAGTTCCTGGGTGGTGACTTGGAGGCCCTTTGAGAGCTCCTGCATCACCTGTTGTTGCTGGAGACTTTTCTCTCCCTTTTCTCTTACAGACTGATGCATCAGATAGAGGGCTAGGGGCCATTTTGTAGCACATGGTGGAGGGGGAAGAGCACCCCCCCTACTGTACATCAGCCACAAGCTCAGGACAGTAAATACAGCATGATCAAGAAGGAGTGTCTGGCCATCAAATGGGAAGTCCTCACCCTCTGCTGACACAACTTTTTTGAAATTGGGGTTGTAATAACCTTACCCCAAGTTGTCACAAGCCTGTCTCCCAGTTGCTCATTTTCCCAAGACCCATGAAAGTTACATAAGTGTTCTTCAGTTTGTCTCCGAAAATTTCTTTTTGAAATATGACAAGAAAGTTTTCCTTTCAGAAAAAGTAGAACACTTTCAGAAATCTCAAACCATTAATGATATAAACAACTCCTTTTTTTGCTAAGACTATACTACAAGTTACCAAAAACTAAAAGACATTGACACCCTAACAGCTCCATTTTACTGATCTGAAAGAGAACCCACCAACAAGAAAACTAACTGAATTGGAAGGGTAGACTATGATGCAGCATTTATCAACTGTTTGCTTATTATCAGTTGATTTTTTTAACTCTTTAAGACCTATGATTTAAACAAAGGAACAATGGTATCGCATTCTGGGAAATACAGTGTACTTAATCCTATAACAGCCCCTACCAGTTTCCATCCACTTACATTTTGAATTTTGATATTAGTTAAATCTCAATAGTAAATCTTACAAACATTATTAATGACAGTGCATTAGTGATTAATATCTCTGATAATTGAGAGGCATTTATGCAAACAAATATGATTTGTATCAGCAGACTGTGCAGGATCATTCATTGCCAAACACAGGGTTTTTGTCTGTGTCAAGGAAAGAGTTTAATTTTTCCCCAGGAGCAGCTGTGGAGGAAAATACCAGTTATCATAAATACCAGTCAAAAAGCCTACAAAAATGTTAAATTGGCTGTTAGACCATATTT
>JAODTV010000020.1:11483644-11494547 GCA_025399955.1 Galeichthys feliceps
GTTTTATCTTAGTACCGTACATAGTTCATCAGATATGAGGACTTGAAATGTGCCCAAGACTTCTGGAACACCCTGTACTTTGGTGGTAGCTGGTGGTAAGGGCTGACATTACGTGAAGGTCCAAAAATGGTCTACTACATGTGATTCGTACCCAGCCACAAGGGTTGTACAAGGCAGTGCACACTTGGTGCCCAAGCCCGGATAGATAGAAGGCCCAGTGTAAGATTAGCGTGAGCTAACCTGGTTATTAACCTTCTGAAAATAAAGTTGTTATTATTATTATTATTATTATTATTATTATTATTATTATTATTATTTCAGATCTCATTAGAATCTGCTCTGCTCGTGCTGCTCAGTGAATCGCACATGCTATTTATCAGCGACGACCACAGGTTTCATGAAAAGGACTCTTCATTTTATTTCGTTTGCAATTTAATTTTTTGACTTCCAAAGATGGAAAGGAAACACAATTTTCTTTTAAATTTTATATCTGAGCTATTTCTAATAACAAAAACAAAAATGGCCTATTCATTTCTGTTACTAACACGAAAATAGAATGACCAAATGTACATGGACCATTAATGTCCGTTTAATAATCAGTTGACTGACTGGACTCGAGCGCTCCATGTTGGCATGGTAACATTGACAATAACACACAACATGCATACTGATTAAGGTTGTCTACAGCATGAAAGCCCTCCGTTCATGTGCTCGGCTATTTGGCCAATCATTCCAACACGGCAGATTTGGCAGGAAATTGGAAAGATTTATACGTTGGGTCCGGTCTTGCATGTCTTATACATTCTGCGCAGGTTCGCATCTGACAGGTTTCGTATGTGAAAGGGGCTTTAATCAGCAGTGTAAAGCTTTTTCGAAGGTAAAATAATATGACTATTGTATAATGCACTAGGCATTTCTTAAACACTGTTATAATGAGCTCTTCCCTAATGGCAAACCTCGCCTAATTGCAGAGGGTACAGGACGGCTCTTCTTTGAGTACTACCGGCTGCTGAACATCATGAAGCCCAAGGAGGATGACCCGCGACCGTTCTTCTGGCTTTTTGAGAACGTTGTATTCATGAACATCAGGGATAGAGTTGATATCTGCCGTTTCCTGGAAGTAAGACTTTGCAGAATTCTGTGCCATTCATGCAAATGTGTCTTATTCTGACAGTTTAATTAATTAATTAACTCAGTTGCTTGATTAAACAGTGCTGCAGCCATTTAGGATAATGTGTGATTAAATCTCGGTGACATAGGATTTCTCTGATTAACCTGACAGGCGTAGACACAGCTGAATGCTTTGTGAAACACTTACCCTTATTTTCTCTTGTACTTTGCATTAAAGCCCTTATGAAACTTTATTTCTTTCCATTTTTTGTCTTATGGTGTGTGCGTGTTCTGTTCACAGTGTAACCCGGTGCTTATTGATGCTGTTAAAGTGAGTCCAGCCCACAGAGCACGGTATTTCTGGGGGAATCTACCAGGCATGAACAGGTTTGTATTTCATGTCCTTTACAAAATTGCTTTGCACCCTTGATAAAGACTGCAGTTGATTTTCAGAGTATTAGAAGAAGCCACTATTAGACTGGTGTTCAGGATCCAGACTTCTTTAGCAAATGCTGTATAATTTCTTTAAGCATGTTATGGGAATACTTGTTCTATTTCATTTCTACTGATCGCCAGAAGCAGTGCTTTAAGCACCTGGATGTCCATCACGTGTACGTGCAGGTCAAGTGTTTGTATCAACAAAGTCACCTGTGACCTGGGTGACGTATGCCCCTGCCCCAGCACTAAAGGCATGTTCACCCAGGAAGTGACCTCTTGCTGTCTTCTCGCGTTGGTAAGCAGGTTTTTTTCAGGAGTGTGCAGGCATCGCTGGTAGTCTTGTAACTCGAGACAAGTTGCAGCTGTGAACATTTGCCCTCCAAAGACTGTGACTAGCCTTTTATTTACAGTCAAGTGTGTTCCGTAGGCTTTCGAGCAAGCCACGGATGGTGTTATACGACAACAGGTAAGTAAATCTTTTTAATTTAACCCGTATATGAGTGGACTCACTCTGATTCAGCAGTCTAAGAGGAATAACTAAGTTCATGATCAGGTGGTGTTTCTCGCTTTAACGCTGATCTCGAATGCAGTTCATTTGAGTATCGGGCCGGGATCTCCTCTCCTAGCTCTCCGTTATGAAATGCAAACTGTGTTAGCATAACAGGCCTGTGTTTGAGAGTTGGATGGTAACTATCCACTTTTATGTTAAATTGTTATTGAAGATTGGCTACTTGCCTGGATTAATTAAGAAACTACATTTAAGTTAAGGGTTATTTCCTGCGATTTTCATTTATATTGTAGAATTGACGCGCTGTTTCTAGGGAAGTCTAATTACATAATTAATCTGTGTTCATTTATTATTAACTAAGTGCAAGGCGGTTGTTCGGCCCGAACTGCACCAAATACGCTTGCTGCACAGTACTTCACTTACATAGCTATCAAGGAGAAACCCTCCGAATAGGCTAGTAATTAGGCTACTGCGTCAACCTAGGTCTAGTGGAAGCAGTAGTTGATAATGTTTATGACGTGCATTGATTGCCAAGCCCTTCTTGAGTCAGATGATGGCCATGATCAATGTCCCTCTTGCCTTGGGGTTGAACATTTAAGGCAGGGACTGACAGAGCTGGTGTGCATGAATTGCAGCTGCAGGAGTCTAGCAACACAGTTGGCCAGGCTAGCCCAACTAGAGAGCAAAGTAAGCTCTCAATTGCCCTCTGCACAGAGGAACAGCGCTGTGTCTCCTAGTGCACACAAGCGCTGCAGATCTGAGTCACGGGAGGCCCCCACTAGGGGCAAATGCAGGAAAGTAGATCCCCTGGCCCAAAAGGTTGATACTTTTTAATATCTGCAAACTCAGAGACCAGACCCTCCTACTTAATCTGCAACAACCTAGTGCACAGCCTGCTAGCGTACCCGCTACAGCCACACAACAGTCTCCTTCTGAGGCACTGCCTCCAGCACTGTCACCGGCCTTTGAGATCCAGGAGGAAGATGTCTTCTCCACTAGGGCTTCAGAGAGCCTAGTTCTCAGCGGTAAGGGGGTTGAGGAGGGGGTAGAGAAGAGCTCCCACTTCTCTCATCCCAACTCCCAGGAGACAAGCCACAGTTCACTGAGGGGCTCTGAGACTAGCCAGACATCAGTCAGGCCTGCTGTGAAGATGGCTCTAGCACATCTGGGGTTGCATGCAGCACCAGCCCAGGTGACTCCTCAAAGTGCCTTTTTTCACAAGAAGACCTCTCAGTCTGCACCTTTCTCTGTCCCACCTTCAGCTCCGTATATTGAGGAGCTGCAGAGATGCTGGGCTGACCCCAGACGTTTCTCTCCTCTCCCCAGTGACTGCAGAGCGTTGGCTAGCATGCAGGATGCAGCTGATCACGGCCTAGACTGCATGCCCAATATGGAGCCAGCTGTTGCTACCCTGGTGCTATCGCCTGATGAAGCACTCAAGCCCGATGCACACTGTCCCCGGCCGCAATGCCATTTGACAGAAAATCTGATTGTAAGGAGCGATGACACAGCAGCTCGTATTGGATGCATTGGGAATTCTATGTCACACCTTATACTTGCCCTATCCCAGACATTGCAAACCTCCTGAGGTTGACCCTTCTGCCCAGAGCCTGAGTGATGCCTCCTTGCAGGCATTCACTTATATGACCAGAGAGTTTGGTAGGCTAATGTCTTCACTAACCCTTGCTCAGCGTCAGGTATGGCTAGCCCAGTCTCCGCTTCTGGAACCCTGCTGGAAAGCCCTCTGCTCTCTTCCTGTCGTTCCGGGACAGCTGTTTGGACCTGCTGTGCAGCAAGTTCTGGAGCGTAGCCTACAGGTTATGCAGGCCAGACAGTAGTTTGCCAGTCTGTGCCATGACACCCCCCCCCCCCCCCAGACAGAGGCCCTCTGTGGCAATAAATACAGCTCAGACAATACCATGGCTGATAATGCAGCCAAGGGCACCACGCTCAGACAGGCTTCGCCAGTCAACCCACACTCAGCCCCCTTGCTTGGTACAGCGCGGCTGTCACCCTTCTAGGAAGGGCAGACAATGACTGTATCTCTCCTGCAGTCGGGTGCTTCACCAAGCAGCAGCTCAGGTGCTGGGAAGTGCTTACATCAGACCCCTGGGTTGTGTCAACCCTGTTACAAGGTTACAGCATTCAATTCAGACTTCGACCACCGAGGTTCCATGGAGTCAAAATGACCATTGTCAAGGACTCGAACAGGGCTCTGGCCCTATGCCAGGAGGTCTTGACTCTGCTGGAGAAGGGTGCCATTGAGCCATTAGACAGTTGTTCACAGAACAGTGGATTCTATTCCACTTATTTTATTATCCCAAAAAAGAATGGCGGACTTCGCCCCATATTGGATTTGAGGCCTCTGAACAAGTACCTCAAGGTTTTCAAGTTCCATATGTTAAGAACAGTGGATGTGCTGCAGGCCATCAGGCAGAACAACTGGTTTACAACCATTGACCTGAAAGATGCATACTTTCATGTTCCCATCATACCTCAGCACAGGCAGTTCCTCCGTTTTGCCTTCGAGGGTAGGGTTTACCAGTTTCGTGTGCTCCCATTCGGAATCTCACTAGCATCAAGAGTCTTTACAAGGTGTGTAACAGCAGCGCTCTCCCCACTACAGGCCAGAGGGATGTGCATTTTCCCATACCTGGGAAACTGGCTGATTTGTTCCCAGTCAAGGGTAGATGCTTTAAGGGAATCAGGTTCACTGATCTCCCATGTCACCAAGCTAGGACTGACAATAAATCACGAAAAGGGCTCCTTATACCCAGTCAGCGCGCAGTGTTTCTTGGCATCCAGTTGGACTCACAACTGATGACTGCCACCCTCTCTCCGCAGCAGCTTCACAGCATCCTCCAGCTCATCAGTCGCTTCAAGAGAGACAGAGCCCTGGCCTTCAGATCATTTCTCAGACTGCTAGGCATGCTCACAGCAGCCTCATCTGTGATCTTTTTAGGCCTTCTGTCATTGAGGCCTTTCCAGATCTGGCTGAACAATCTTTGTCTGCACCCCACTCAACACAGATGCAAGCTGGTCAGAGTCACTGCCAGCTATCTAAGATGCCTGCACCCATGGAGGAGAAAAACATATCTCACCCAGGATGTTCCTTTAGGGTCCATACTTTCTCACAGAGAAGCTGTGGGCATGGATGCCTTCCTAGCAGGGTGGGGAGCAGTGTGGCAATGCAGAACGGTCAGAGGCCAGTGGAGTCCTCAGCAGCAGGAACAACACACAAATGTTTTGGAACTACAGGCTGTTCTGCTTGCCTTCAAACATTTCCTCCCAATGCTGGTAGGGAAACATGTCCTTATAAGGACAGACAACACATCTGTGGTCTACCATATAAACCACCAGGGGAGCACCAGGTCCAAACATTCCTTAAGGATAGCGCAACAGCTATTACTGTGGGCCCATACTCACCTATTGAGCCTGAGGGCAATACACTTACCAAGCACTCAGAACAGGGCAGCAGATCTCCTATCCCAGCAATGCCCCCATCCTGGGGAATGGAGGCTGCATCCCGAAGTGGTATAAGAGATTTGGCATAGATATGGCAAGGCGGAGGTGGATCTTCTTGCCTCGCAGGCAGCAACACACTGTCTGGTATTGCCTGGGGGAATCAACAAGCCCCTTGGGCCAAGATGTGCTGGCTCATGTGTGGCCAGATCAGCTACTGTACTCTTTCCCTCCACTACCGTTAATACTGCCCACTCTAGACAGGATCCTCAATGGGAATCACAAGGTGCTACTAATAGCCTCCAGATGGCCTGGGAGAGTGTGGTTCCCAATATTACACAGGTTACCGGACAGGGAGCCCTGGTGCCTCCCTGTACGGCGAGACCTCCTCTCACCGCTGGAGGGTCAAATCTGGCATCCGAACCCAGCTCGGCTGCAACTCATTGTTAGGATCCTGTATTCCAGCAGTTGTGTGGACCATCAACAGCTCCCGGGCACCTTCCACCAATGTGCTCTACGTTAACACATGGAAGCTTTTTTCTGAATGGTGCCATGCACAAGATCAGGAACCAACACGCTGTTCTATACCAGTAATTCTCAGTTTTCTCCAGTCCCGCCTTGACAAAGGCCTTGCAGCCTCCACCATCAGGGTTTATATAGCTGCCATCTCAGCCATGCATAACAGGGTAGATGGAACGACTGTTGGGTCCCTTACTCTTGTGACACGCTTTCTTAAGGGTGCGCAAAGGCTAAGACCACCTCTGAGAAACCCAGTATCCTCTTGGGACTTGCCCTTTGTATTAAAGACACTGTGTCAACCCCCATTTGAACCTCTAGAGAGGTTGGAATTGAAGTATTTGTCTATGAAGACAGCCTTTCTCTTAGCCATGGCTTCGGCTAGACGAATAGGTGAGTTGCATGCCTCATCAGTGAGCCAAGAGTGCCTACATTGGAATCCTGGTGACACAGGGGTAACCTTATGGCCTAACCCTTCCTTTCTCCCAAAGACCTTTTCATCTTCTTACACAAATCAGCCCCTCAGTCTGGCAGCTTTTGAGCCCCCAACTCAAGAGGATGAGCAGGGGCAGAGTGCATACTTAGTGTGCCCAGTGTGAGCATTAAAGACATATTCAAACCACTACTGACTTCCGGCAGTCAGATTCACTGTTTGTCTGTCATACAGGGCATAGGCGAGGTCAAAGGCTGTTTGCCTTGTCCAAACAGCGGCTGTCGAAATGGATTGTAGACACTATTGTCTATGCCTATAGGGGCAGTGGTCTCCCAATCCCTCAGGTGAGGGGGTCACTCAACGAGGAATGTGTCTGTCATGGGCAGCCCTACGAGGAGTTCCTCTTTCAGATATCTGTGCAGCTGCATCATGGACATCAACCTGCACATATGCAAGATTCTATAGGGTTAAGGTGGTCTCTTATAACCCAGTGGCAAGAGCCATTTTTCCTACTCCTTCACAGTGCTCTTTAAGGGGTAAGTAGGTCTTCCTCATGACCTTGTTGGTATTAGTCATCCAGGTGCTTAAAACACCACCTCTGGTGGTCAGTAGAAATTAAATAGACAATGGTTACATATGTAACTGCGGTTCTATGAATTTTGGATGACCACCAGAGCTTGGCAGTTACTCGGAATACTTGCGAGAAGATTGCCAAGAGGTCACTTCCTGGGTGAATGGGCATACTTCACCCAGGTCACAGGTGACTTTGTTGATACAAACATTCGACCTGCACATATGTATGATGTCTGTCACGCGTACATGCAACTTGTCCAACTGCCCAGGTACTTAAAGTCAACGACTTTCTCTCTACTCAAGTTGTCGAGAGCATTATTCAAGGGGTTCAGGTGCATCACTCTGGTTTTCTTCACATTTAGCTGGAGGCCAACAGCCTGAGAAGTCAACTCAACGCGATGAAGAGCCTCAGTGGAATTGATGGTATCTTCAAGGAGTGCAATGTCGTCGGCAAAGTCAAGGTCAGCAAAGTGGACTGCAGGGTGACGTGTGATGTCTGTCCAGGTGCTTAAAGCACCGCCTCTGGGGGTCATCCGAAATTCATAGAACCACAGTTACATACGTAACCTTCAATTTAGGTCTTTGGTGAACATTTGTTTAATATTTTTTTTAATCGCCATTCAATTGATTTCGGTTACATTCTTGATTCTGATTGATCAGAAGATTTCATCATTTCATTCATTTCATTATCCGTAACCGTTTATCCCGAGCAAGGTCGTAGGCAAGCTGGAGCCTATCCCAGCTGACTATGGGTGAAAGGCTGGGTACACCCTGGACAAATCACCAGATCATCGCAGGGCTGACACATAGAGACAAACACCCATTCACACTCACATTCACACCTACGGTCAATTTAGAGCCACCAATTAGCCTAACCTGCATGTCTTTGGACTGTGGGGGAAACCGGAGAACCCGGAGGAAACCCACACGGACACGGGGAGAACATGCAAACTCCACACAGAAAGGCCCCCGCCAACCCTGGGGCTCGAACCCAGGGCCTTCTTGCTGTGAGGCGACAGTGCTAACCAACTGCACCACCGCGCCGCCTGATTAGAAGATGATGATGATGATTCATTTTCTTTATTACACAGCTAATTTGAATACTCGATTCTGATTGGTCACTTATCCCATTCTATATCATCATCATCATCATCTGACATTCGGCAGGCCTGTAACTTGCAGAAATGTCTTTTCCCAGGCCTGCCTGTCGGTCATAGCTGCCTTAAGGTGGTCACTCAGTAGGCCTATGTCCCTTTCGCGTACCATCTTCAGAATATTACGTGGCCGGCCGACCTTGCGCTTTCTGTCAGGCTCCCAGAGCAACACTTGCACTGCAGGTTGGTCGTGCTGCATAAAGCATGGCGTCGTTTCCTGATGATACATGAAAGGCAGGGTAAGTTGCCATAGAGCTGATTTTTAGACCAGCAACCACACCACGATACATTTAGGACTCCTCACAGCATACAGGTATAGGTACCATCCTTGAATTTTTCCTGAGTTTTGGTCAAGGACCAAGATTCTGAGCCATATAATAGTATGGACTCGACTGACACTTTAAAAACCCTGATCTTAGTTTCCTTGGTCAGCAATTCAACCCAGACTTTGTTTTGGGCATTGAGGGCAACTCATGCTTTCAATATCATGGGGTGTACTTGTCCAACTGCCCAGGTACTGAAAGTCAATGACTTTCTCACTACTCAAGTTGTCGAGAGCATTAATCAAGGGGTTCAGGTGCATCACTCTGGTTTCCTTCACATTTAGCTGGAGGCCAACAGCCTGAGAAGTCAACTCGACATGATGAAGAAGAGCCTCAGTGGAATTGATGGTATCTTCAAGGAGTGCAATGTCATCAGCAAAGTCAAGGTCAGCAAGGTGGACTGCAGGGTGACAGGAGCTTCGGCTGCACCTTTATGCCATTCTACAGTCTGTTATTTCTGCATAACAGACCGTTGCTATGGATGGCACCATTAGCAGATACAATAGAATCATTTTTAGATCAATATTTTGTGTTAAATTATTGGTTTCTTTAGTAAGTAGCCATCTAATAAGCAGGATAATGTACAGTGAGTCAGTCATTATCGTGAAATAAACCCCTTCTGGTTCACGTCTGCTTCATGTTGGGGTCCTGCATTGCCCTGTCAGGGTTTATTTCAAAATAATGACCGACTCGCTGTACATTATCCTTTATGTAACAACAGCATTGACGGTAGTGCCGAGGTAAATCACAGTTCTATATTAATGTTCTAATGCATTATTGTTTCTATAGTAACAACTTACTTCATATAAACAATTTTGTGCTTTCTGTGAGGAAATGTTTATTTAGCATTCTTAAAGTCTCCAGTGTCAGTGCCAACAATTAGGGGTAAATAATAATAATATGCAGGCCACACCCGAACTGCTGATTACATCATCAGCTTTTCTTTAGCTAATCAGACACAAGGTACGCCACCACACTTGCCAGAGTATTTGGGGGTTAGGTGCCTTGCTCAAGGGCACTTCAGCCATTCCTGCTGGTCCAGGGAATCAAACCAGCAACCTTCTGGTCCCAAAGCGGTTTCTCTAACCATTAGGCCATGACTTCCCAGCTTTAGGGGTAAAGCTGAAACTTAAAGTTAGCCAACAGAGGGAGTCTTTAGAATTGGGGTCCTTGCAGGTTCTTGGTAACATGACAAGCTCCCTCTTTGTCTCATTAACATGAAGAGAGAAAATAAAACATGACATAAGTGATAACAGGAACTTGTTTCACAGTCAATTGCAGCATTAAATAAATGGATAAACGTACAACAGATCCTTCTTTACTTCACAAGATTTTTTGTGGTATAAGAGCCACTTCAAGGATCTGCTGTTATTGGAAAATAATCAAGTTCAAGATGGTAACAGTAACTGCTTTGTGTCAGGCTGTCTCACACAACAGTGTCATTGATTATACTCCTATAACAGTTTTATTTCATAGATAAAACGCAAGAAATGCCTGGGTTTTAAACCTTGTTAGATAACCAGTCTAAAATGCTGTAATGGCCTGAACATAGAACCAATAATATTCTCTGTATATTAACACTACAGATTCAGGAAACTAACCAAATCTGATATAAAGCATGTAAATTGTAGTCGGTCAAGTTGAAGTCTCGCTTTATCATTTATACACCCTCCGTAGTGAGTGTGTATGTGTGTGTGTGTGTTTCATAACTCAGCCAGCAACTTCCAACACATGTAATTACACAACTGACATTTCAACCAGTGTCCATGCTTCACTTCAGCCCAGTAACAAACACAAACACACACACACACACACACACCCAACACTAGCACCAGAGTTCAAGCTGTAAAAAAGGAAGAGATGTGGGGTGGAGAGGATCGATAAGAGGTAGCATGCATTCTAATGCCTCCTTAATGGGCTCGAGTATTAATTATTCAGCGAAGGCCATTTTAGCTGCTCATTAAAGTGGCAGCTGGGTGGAGAAATATGCGCCGTTGTAAGACATGTCCAGGGTCATTACTGAACTTGCCATCACCACACACACACGCGCGTGCGCGCACACAGAGGCAGGAGATCATTTTTATCTGCAACCTCTTTTACTCTGTATCTGTATTTTAATATGAGATCCTGGCTCTCTGAATACATATCAGCCCATCAACCCTCGACTCATGCTTAATGCGGGAGAATTAAAATTCCCCTGCATGGCCGTTGTGGTTCCATGTAAACCCCCCTCTCATTGTGACGGGATTCCTAATGACACCACAGCAGCCTGGCCTACTAAATGGCTATGACTTGATTTATTTCTCCCTCTATTACCACCATGCTGACACACACACACACACACACACACACACACACACACACACACACACACACACACACACAC